>LTDI01000883.1:0-48918 GCA_001654545.1 Fusarium agapanthi
GATATTAATATTTAAGTAGTAGCTAAATTATTAAGAAATAGTAATTAAGGAAAGTTAAAGTAACTAGGTAGTTAGTACTATAGTATATATAGTAAAGGTAGTTATAATATAAGGACTTATTAGGTAGTTCTTAAGTTATTTAGGGAGGAATTTAGTAAGTAAAAGCTAGCCTTTTTAAACTATAGCTTAAGCTTTTAAGCTATAGGTTAAAAAGGTTAAGGAAAGTGTAACGCTTGCTTATCTATAACGCTTGCTTATTAACCACGTTAACCTAATTATATAATAATAAGTGGCGCGCCTTGCTTTTGGCTCAATTAGCTATTTAACAAGACTTTTGGTTGCTACCTCTGTAGAAGCGCTCTGGGAATGAAGATGACGAAGAATAATTGGTGTCGGCCATATTGGCTTTAGCATGGGATGTCATAGAGAGAGCATTGATCGTATTAATCGTGACATGTTTTGTCCCTGATGTGTATTGTTTTGTTGTACTATTACCTAAATGAATGGAGAGAATGTTGATGTAAAGAAGAGAAGTAACTTAGTGGGGGGAGGTGGGAGAAATTATAGTCGAGCCAGAGCCAACAGAGCTGCCTGCATCATGCCCCACCAAAGCTTCCAGAACCAACCATAATCACACCTAACTTCAACTTTAAACCTTCCACTGCCGCCTTCACACCAACTCTTAACAATACCGACTCACCCTGTTGTCGCACTGCAAAAATTCTTTATCCTTAAACATTCTCTCTAAACCCACACATTGCAGTCTGCCATGTCGCACATCACACTGGCCCAGCAAGGCCTCGCAGCCGCCGAAGCACGCAACTGGGACGAAACTATCGAGAAGCTCTCAACCGCCTTGAAGGCCTCGCAGAACCCTGCATGGCTCGTCGCTCGATCGAAAGCCCTTATCAACAAGAAGCGCTTCCAAGAGGCCCTTGACGACGCCAACCTTGCTTGGCATACCGCATACCAACGAAACAAACGACCCCTCCTCATCGATGCCCACTACCGTCGTGCTGTCGCCTACTTTCGGCTTGGTCAATATGCCAACGCTGACGCATGCTGTGTTTATGCTATGCGCTTAGTCAAAGGCTTCCCTGCGGTAGAGAAGGAAGATCCGGTGAAGAAGCACACAGACGAGAATGGATTCTATAAAGTGACATTGAAGGATGCTCAGGAAGAGTCAAAGACCGATGATATCAATAAGTCACAGGGAGGGGCGGCAGGTGCGCTGGGGGCACAAGGAAATGATGTTGCTAATGCTAAAGAGTGGCGCATTGCGAGCACTCTGCGAATGCAGATCCTGTTCGCTATGGACAAGCTTCCAGAGGATGACCTTGCACGCAAGCTCACCACGACCAGCAAGCCCGAGTTGAAGGAGCTATCGGATGTGGGAAACAAGAAGGTCGAGACTAAGGAATCAGCTGCTGCCACACAAACCGCCCCCAAGCCTACTGTGCCCGCTGATACCCCAATGCGACTCCAAGAATTCCAGAACGATACCACTATGACAGTATCCATCTTCTCCAAGTGCGTCAATAAGGAGAAGCTCCAAGTCCAGTTCAGCCCCAAATCAGCTCACCTTGATTCCATCATTTGGCCCAGCGGCGACGAGAAGCCATTCACACTTGATCTGTGGGGTGAGATTGACACAGATGCATCGACATACCGGGTGACGCCCAACAAGGTTGAGCTAGCACTCAAGAAAAAGACACCTGGAAAGTGGGCACAGCTCAAGGGACAAGCAGGAGATTCTGCTCCAGATGCTGCAACTGCTGAGGAGGCGGAGTAAGTTTCCTAAGTTCCCAATCGATACAGCTTACTAACTTACTCAAGAAAACTCAAGGTTCTCAAAGACGCCCGAAAGAAAGCCATGGACGATGCCGCGGCAGAGGCTTCTGCTCAAAAGAATGATGCAGAGTCTACCGAAGCGAAAGACAAGGCCCCCGCCACGCAAGACTCTTCCAAGCCAGCATACCCCTCATCGTCTCGTACTGGACCCAAGAACTGGGACACCATTGGCGACGATGTTGACTCTGATGAGGAAAAAGACGTCAACGTGTTCTTCAAGAAGCTTTTCAAGGGCGCCACTCCTGAGCAGCAACGAGCCATGATGAAGAGTTTCACTGAGAGCAATGGTACAAGTCTCAGCACTGACTGGGATGACGTCAAGAATAGAACTGTTGAGACGGTGCCCCCTGAGGGTGTCGAGGCCAAGAAGTGGTAGATGACAATTGTTTATGAGCTAAGGATGGGAGGTATTGAGTTACGAGTACTGAGCAATGATTCACGACCTATGGTGTTTGGTGGGTTATTTCGGCGTATCGGCAAGGTAATAGAAAAGCAGCTCAATCTGAGCCATCAATTGAACCAATTCATAATTTTCGCTATGCCGTACGTGTTCTATATGCTATCCCAGGTTCAACACCTCATAATCCCTTTCTCTCAACTCGGCGGCTCCTTTTCTCTTCAATCCATCAACAACGCTTTCAACCTGTCTCCCGACCTTGTCAAACCACTTCGACGCCTTCAACTCCTCATCCTCTAGCGCACGACTCCATTCCTTGCCATTGCGATACTCCGCTGCTAAAGCTTCAGGCACATGGAGAACACGACTAACGAGATCTTCTCGTGCAATGTACGCTCCTCTCAACCATCTCGATCCTCCACCGACGTCAAACTGATTCCTTCCATGCATGACCCTCATGTTATCGAAAAGCACACACTCTCCCGGCTTCATCTTCATCTCAAACATGGCATCGGGATCATTTATCAGCCCATCGAATAACTGCGCTGGTTCAAGCCACGCCCTTGCGTCAACGGCGGGAACCTGGAATTGGTTCTGGAACGGCGGACTCCAGTATACAGCTGCGAGATTTCCATCTGGTCCAACATCAAACAGCGATCGCTGCTGACGATAGAAGTATCCGTGTTTCTCATAGTGATATGGGAACTTCACACGAGCGAGGTTCTTGACTGTCGGGGAGTTTTGTAGCCATAGCAGCTTTCCAGCGAATAATCCATCACTAAACAGTGACTCTCCGCCGTTGCACGAATTTTCCATACAGTGAAGAAGTTGGATTGCGGGTGGGCTTTCAAGGTATAGTAAATCTTGATGAAGACCAAGGTAACCGCTTGTGTACGCTACATTCTCGGCGTCTGGCTTAGCACGAACGTCGAAAGTACGGCCGTAGAAGGTTTCTTTAATATTTGCGATGCGTGTTGTAATATTAACGATGGAGTTCTCATCGTGCGGTACGTTCTTGAGAAACACAAGACCGAGGTTCGATAGATCGAGAAGAGTATGCCAGAATGCATCATCGCCCTTCATAAACTCATGATAGTCAATCTTTCGTACACGTTGCTGGATAGTCGCTTTGTCCCAGAACGTACGCCCAGTTTTGGGATACACTGCGTCTTGTCTCGGGTATGGCATCCTCTCAACTGGTGCATGGCCAAGTGCTTTGTCGACAGAACTCCAAGGAAGAATCATCTTGTGATCTTTGTACATGTCGTTCTTGAACGAGATGCCCACGCCGGTTGAAGTCGTGTGGATGCTGTCAATGGCGATGTCCGAGGGAATTGCTGTTGTCGCAAAGCTCTTTTGACCAGAGGCTGGATCGACGCATGTTGTGCATGTACAGCTATCGCGAAGAATGGTGGCATCAAGGCGTGTCCAGCTGCCATGCTTCTCATCTTGGATCTGGATGAAACGGCCTCCGCTGGAGATGATGAGATTGTTGTCTTTGGCTGAGAGGGTTGTTGTTGGCTCAAACAGCGGGGGAATCCCAAAGTTCTTTGTTGTGAGAGTCCGTCGATGTGTAAGACATTGTGAGTTTGTTGATTTGGGGCTGATTCTCTGAGCACTTGCTCGAGTTGATGAGAGTCCACGGGGAAGAGCCCTACAGCTGTAAGCGGCCAACCTTCGAGGGAACATGGTAACGTAGAGCGACCTTCTATTAATACAAACAAAACGTACAATCAAGAAACGAATGAACTCTATGTGGCAAGTCAAGATTGAAGCTGAACAAGGATCTATATCTATATAACAACGGCGGCCATCCTCGTACCTCGGCCAAAAGGGAGACATTGCTTCATGTGGGGTTTCTCGGCTCTAAACCCCGCGTTGTTTGGAGCTGGACCCAGTGATGGCTTCAGTCAGAAGCAAAAATGGCCTCATGTGGTGATGCAGTGCGACACCAACGAGGCTGACATTTTCGCATATTACGTGATACGAGCAGATGATCAAGTCCTTGACATTGTATGTTCATGAGGCCTCGAAGCGGGCATTGATATTGATTTGGTGGCATAATACATATTGTATACAGTAGATCGCAAACGCCTGATGTCCTATTCCTGCGCCAAAGAGCATTAATCCACCAGTATACCATTACACTTCCGTTGTATCATCAATTCATCGCGAAGCATCCAGCGATCAGCCTCTGTTCCTGTTAGCAGACCATCGCCTCACCATCACTTCTCTGACTTTGTATAGCTTCAATGCTTCAGCGACTCCTTGCTCCAAAGCCTTCTCAAATTTCGAAGGTGGTGGTACATCAACGTACACCAGAACAAGACTCTTGGTGACGTGTGACAGAACACGAACCGTGCCATGGAGCCATTGCCATGTCTTCTGAGGGTCCTGTTTTCCAACCTCTTTCCAAAGAGCATCAGAGTAAGAAGGGACAACAATTAGACCGAATTCGGCGTGGTCAAAGACCGGGCCCTTGGCATACAGCAGCCAGTCCACGCCAAACTTGATGCCTGCGCGAGGGACCCAACCAAGCGATCTGAAATAATGGTACACTGCATAGTGAATGAGGAAGTTATCGTCAGGCTGAAGCGCGGGATCCGCAGGTTCAATGCGAGGTGGGAAGTATGAATGTTGTCTGAAGAGTCTCAACAGGTCCAAAGACGAGAGCTGAGCACCCGAGGCAGGATCGGTGACTGTCAGAACACCCAAACCAAAGTTCAGAAAGAAAGCCTCCTCCGGTGTTAGCTGAAGGTGTTCCATATTCTTCAGCACGGGCTTGCTGAGACGCTCCAAAGAGTTCTCCACATTGGGTCTGTTCAGAGCCACAGGCGATGCGGCGCGAATATCGGCAAGGCCAGTAGCTGTGCCATTCGATGTCGAATGCTTGGGGCTAGGGGGATCTCCCAAGTGAAAGGTAGTAGATTCCACTGTTGGCGAAAACCGTACACTCTTACGCCGCTTTTTAGGCTTGGTGTTATCTTCTTCGTCTGACGAAGATGCAACCACGGAACTGCCATTCACATCATGGTGAAGAATTCCGTTCGCAACTGGGTCCATAACATGACCATTGAGGAGGGTATCCACAGACAAACCCATCGCCGTTGGATGGACTCTGGATATTCCAAGACCATCAATCTCTTCAGCTGTCTCGATGGCAGACTCTTCGGCAATTTCTGCGGCAGAGTTCGGCATGCCTAGAATAGTTGCAGGGCACACGGGCGAAGCATGCGTGGGAGTGGACACAGGCAGGTTGACAGGCTTGATAGGCGTTGGCTTAACAATGTCCACCAGTGAATTTGACAGAGCCAAAAGTGCAGCAGGGCTGACAGGTGACTCGTAAGTTGGAAGGGCAGGCGACAGCAAAATAGGTTTGACGGATCTGGGCTCTGCGATGTCTTTCGACTCTCTTGCACGTAGCTCTCGTTCCTTGGCTTTGGCTTCTCGCGCCTTGATCTCTCTCGCTTTGGCTTCTTCCGCTTCCTTGCGGCGGGTTTCTCGGATCGCCTCTTGTTCGAGACGTGCTCGTTCCCACTTGGCACGCATACGCTCTTCTCTTCTCTGCACGGTCATAATCTCGCTGACGTGTGCATCAGCTAGTCCTTGACGAACTTGTTCACGCTTTAGCCAAGCTGGTTCACTTCGACTAAGACTACCCTTTCCGTAGAAGCCTTGCTCCCACAGAGCTCGGGTAGAAACATCATCCGTGATGTGGACGGATGATGTTGCAGCAGACCATACGCCATTATGCACAACCGAAGGTTCCG
This sequence comes from Fusarium agapanthi, assembly GCA_001654545.1. NCBI lineage: Eukaryota > Fungi > Ascomycota > Sordariomycetes > Hypocreales > Nectriaceae > Fusarium > Fusarium agapanthi. The sequence goes on from LTDI01000883.1 coordinate 6,019, forward strand.
CTTTGGGCGGAGACAACAGTTGGCCTAACCACGCATACGCGACATGGAAGAAGGATATGGGGTTGTTAGGATAAAAGGCCGGCAAAGGGAATGTTCGGATCGGTGCCGGAAGGGCGTAGATCTGATGTAATGGAGGCCCTCGCTGCTGGGATTGCCGTTTGTCGGCGGAATCCGTGGTAGGCAGGGTACCAACGGAGACGGTGTTTGATGATTGAATCTCAGCCATTTCTCGCCGGGGTCATCTTGGTCTTGACAGATGTTAGTGGAACTTCCGGGATGATGATGAAATTAAAGAATCAAGTTTTGTGTTGCTCAGATACCGTTGTAGTCTATAATATCAGAGCTTCATGGGAGACCAAATGAATGGATTCTCTAAGCATTTTGATATGGTGTCATCACCGCAACATGGAGCTCCACTGCTCCGGGGAATTGAAGTGCGCAGAAACTGCAACTCAATTACATCTCGAGGATGGAGCATAAGGAACAAATGAGAAAGAAACCTACCTATCTAGGACGTGACCCAGGCACGATGCTGGCTGGGTATTTAACCTCGTGGCCATCCACAGCAACACGCTGCTCAACCTCAACGTGTTGAACAATGTTAATTGCTCAAGTGTGAAGCCCGACCGAGGTCCTTAAGCTTCCACGAGCTTTGAGAGATTTTGTTGTTGTGGTTTTTGTGAGGATGATGACGGGAAAAAGTTGACGGGGGCAGAAAAGTCGAGCTTTTTCTTGGAATTGGAGCTCCCCACTTTGATGCCTTGTGCGCAAGGCCATTTCGCTCACTGGCTCCGCTCCGGAGATTTGACAAACAACTCCACTGCAATTGGATGTTCGCGCACGAGGTTTGGAAGTCGAGCACAATACGTGAGATGACAAACTGCTGTTTTATATTGCCATTTTTTGTGCTGTGTGGTACCTCACCGCTCAGAAGTCTCTTGATTCAAATCCCTAGGTACCTATAATTGCCACGTCTTCCACCGCGAGCGAGATGTCCCCTTAGTCAAACCAGATCTGCCAGTTCTCCGGTTCCTGGATACTTGACCTCCAGACCTGGGCAAGAATGCATCGGTAGTGCAAGGGGGATTCAATGAGGACTCAATGAACTCGTCTTGATCCTTCCAAATGTCTTACCTATACCCCAGGTCATCTTCATGATAAAGCACAATAATATTAATATGCTCCATGTCCACAGCATGGCGAGAAGATCGTTTGCATCGTGTGCATCAGTCTAGAACACTCAGGTATACATCAAGTCTGAAAAGTGCCACCCTTCCTCCAAGCTTCTCGACGAACCAACTTTTGCCGAGTGCTTGGGTTGCCTGGACTCTCTTGACAGCTTTGACACTACCTTTCACTAAATTACCTTGGTGGCCCATGTGGAAGAAAGTCATAGGCGACGACACGAGCATGTCGTGGTCACTTTGTACGGCACTCAACTGCTCCAGCTCTTGCGTGCTCGTCCAGACTCCGGCTATATCATCCATGAAATCATGTACATGCTTGCCATGCAATGCGGTTGTTGTCCACCATGGTATATCTAATGCCCGCAAAGAGCTTCAAAAGCTCTGGCTTCTCGACATGAAGAGCATACTCAATATGAAGGGTGTCATAATAATTCGGCTACGGGAATCTAGTGCCATCAAAAGGAACCTGACGGTTGGACAGTGATGAGAACTCTCTGCCACCCAATAGTCCTGTGACGATTACAAATTCCCGGCTGGTATTCAGTATGAGGGCTGGCCGATGATTTCAGAAGGCTCGGGTAGGCTGAAAGAAGAAGGGCAGCGAGTTAGACGCTGAACTAAAGTCCTATTTGCTGAGAACACAACTCGAGAACTTCTGACTTAGAGAAGAGATGGACTTTTCTTTGGAAGGACTCACTCCCAGCAGGTTCGTATTCCGACTAGGTACGTCAGCTGATTATCTGTGAAGAAGCTTTGGGAACACATTTGTTTATCCTACAGATCTTCAACAGCCTTCTGCGGCATATTATAAATCTTTCGCTAATTAGAAAGCAAATATATTAGAGTCTGATTTGGAGTGCTAATTTTTCGGAATACAAACGTAAATAGGCCGGCCGGTGGTGACGACATGGCGCTATCCAATGGCCATCCTGTATGATCGTTCATCAGCTTTGATTGAGTTCCATTGTCAGCGTCCCCCAACGCCGAACAAATAGCGTCATGACGTTACCTTCATAATCCTACACGCGATAAGAAATGCATCACTTCTAGAATACCATGCAGCTGCACCAGGGAGATTCAGCAAGATGCTATCAAGAGGGCCGGAGTTCCTGTAACATTGCAACATAACAAATTCAAGATTGCAACGACCTTGCTCTGAGCCACTAAACACCACTCGCAATATCACAGCACATCGGCTGATTTATATAAGCACCGATCTCTCATTTACGCTAACAATCTCTTGGAGTTCAATTCATTTACGGGCTGTCTCAAAGATGACTTCTTTTGATGATCAAGGGCTCCCTGTTGTTCACCTTTCGAGCGATGGCTGGTCAACTGAGGACGAAGCAACTGCCACCTGTTTCTGCGGAGCTGTGCAGCTAATACTTGTAAGTCTCCTGGGTGATATAAGCTGAAGCGAAAACTTCAAGATCCTAACACGATGATGAATAGCCACTGAAAAAGCCTGGTCTTCTCAACCGCCATGTCTGCCATTGCATCGACTGTCGCAAGATCGGCTCGGCCTTCTACCAGTCCAACATCACAGTAGACGACACATATCTCAAGCACGTCCGTGGCGAGGACAATCTCTCAACCTTTAGTGAGAAGAAGACCATTCGCGCCAACGCGACCATGAGCAACTACTTCTGCAAGACATGCGGTACACTCATGTATCGTCGTGGCGCTCGTTTTCCAGGCTTGACGATTCTGAGGACTGGTACTGTTGATGATCTCAGCCTTGCAGATACGAAATTGAGACCGCAGGTCGAACAATTCATCGAGAGACGAGCTGCTTGGTCTAAACCCATAGATGGTGCGGCACAGGTTGTTGGGATGCACCAGCCTTCGGATATTGAGGGTATCCTTTAGCCTACTTAGAATATTCATGATATGAAGATAAAGCTGGATTAAATCGCATTTCAGTTCCTCCTGTGAACAACTTGTGATTGCCACCAGCTGATTTCTTTTTTCCCCCTTTGTTGCGCCTGTCAATGTGGCGCTTGAATCCTGTCGCCGATCGTACTCCCTCTTTCAATCTTGATTCATCACGGTGCTCATGCTGAATTCTCATAGTTCAGATATCTCTTAATCGTATGGAACCAGGTCTGCTCATGATTCATCGACCGTCTTATAACTGGTAAGCATGGCATGTGCTTCGGAGATGCGCGTGTCATGAACGTCCGTCGTGAAGGAGATCCGCGTTTTAACGAGGAGGGCTATGCACCGCTCTCACAAGACAGCCCATCATATGAATGCCATGAATTGATGCTCGCGGACTTGCCGGGAAGAGGCCATCACTTCAAGACCAAAGTTCGGGGACTGCATCGCTATAGAATGGGAAAGCAGTAGTGTTGTTCATTTCCGACTATCCATCTTAGGTAGAGAATGAGAATGTGTCTATTGACTTGCGCTATCATCTGTGCCCCCTGGGATTCTGATCTCGAGGTGGAGATAATGAATTTCGAAGAGAAGGTGACGGAAGTTGCCAATGGAAGGCAAGCAGTGGACTGTTGGGAGAGTGGAAAGCTCCTCACCTTGCGCCCGCTTACAAGTCTGTGAAGTATAAAACACCTGAATAAAAATTTCCACTTTTGACATAGGTAAACCTACCTACCTACCTTAGGTAATTACCTTAAGTACCAGAAACATCCAGTATGAGGTTCGCACAATCTCTCCCAAATCTGCATTGGTTTGTCTTTCCTCCCCTAGGTCTTCCACTAGTTATTTAGAATCGAGGTCCTCAATCTTTTTGCTCCCACTTCTCTTTCAACAGTCCAATTCGGCAGGCGGTGACCAGATTGGGAAGGCGGTAAAGTACCTAACTTAGTCTCTTCTACTGGGAACACAGATACCTTGCTTGCCGCTTCCAGGTTGCATTGCATCTAAGTAAGCTCATTTCCATTCGCCGATCAAGGCCAGAATGTGGTCGTCGAAAGAGGTCATTGCTGGTGTCTTCTTGTTTTTAGCTGGCGTTGTTTTCACAGTTATCGCTATTGGTGTCCGGGCTATGTAAGTCTAACCGAGCCACTCACTACGAGCTCTCCCTAACGCCCACAAGCTTTCGCAACTTTGCTAGCCGGCCAGCTCCTTCGCCCAACCTGGGTGACGATACTCCTCATGTCACCATAATTCGACCCGTTAAGGGCGTCGAACCTCGACTCTACGATTGTATCGCCGCATCATTTCGCCAGAACTATCCCCAAAACAAGATTTCCATTCGTCTCTGTCTCGAAAATGACACCGATCCGGCGTACCCTATCCTCCAAAAGGTCCTTGAAGACTTTCCCGATATTGATGCGCGCATCCTCCTTGAGGTAGACGACCTTGCATTACGCACGACGCCGAATATGGGACCGAATCCAAAAATTCGCAATATCAGCCGAGCATACCGAGAGGCCATAGGGGATATTGTGTGGATTGTGGATTGCAACGTCTGGATGGCCAAGGGAGTCTTGGGGCGTATGGTTACTAAGCTTCAGGGCCACCGTGTTGGTGGTGATAACATGCCCTACAAATTTATTCATCAACTTCCCATTGTTGTTGACTTGATCGACTATTCCACACCGATTGCAGCAGAGGGCCAGCCCCTGTTAGCTGCTTCCTCTGTTGAAGACGATGACTCTAGTCACATAGGCGAAGGGGGTTCTCATAGTAACCCCAAGGTCTGGGCTCAGGGCGGTGGAAGACTCGACGAGATGTTCATGGCAACGTCGCATGCCAAATTCTACAGTGCTATCAACACTTCTGGTCTAGCCCCTTGCGCTGTGGGCAAGAGCACCATGTTCTGCAAATCACAGCTCGATCACGCGACCAACCCTTCACTAAATCCTAAGATTCCCAAGGGCAAGAGCCTCCCTACGGGCGTGGATTACTTTTCGCACAATATCTGCGAAGATCATATGATCGGCGATGTCCTTTGGAATGCTAAATTTGACGGTTACAGGAACCATGGGTTAGTCTGGGGTGACATTGCTGTTCAGCCGATGTCGGACATGTCTGTAAAGGCATATACAGCACGCCGCTCTCGGTGGCTCAGAGCAAGAAAGTTCACGGTTCTCCCAGCTACAATGATTGAACCATTCACGGAATCTTTCGTGTTTGCAACGTATTTCACCTTTGCAATCACCACCCTGCAGATATATGGCATTCCTCCAACCTGGACTGCTAGGGTGATTACTTGGCTCACAACGATCATTGTCTGGATGGTTGTCGACTTTTTAGGCTACCGGCATTTACACTCTGGCGTCACTATGGAGGTTGATGAAGACACACCTCGTTTCGCCAGAGGTTTCATGAATCGAGAGGGAATCAAAAGTCGCAAATTTTCGGAGTTTCTAGCTGCCTGGGTTGTCCGTGAAGCTCTAGCTCTACCGATCTGGGCATACGCAGTCGTCTTTGGGAACACTGTGAACTGGCGAGGAAGACGATTCCGTATCCGTAGCGATACAACTGTTGAAGCACTTGACCCCGAAGAGTAAGAACGGAATCGTCAGGTGCCGACTCCTGAGCTCGAAAGGGGATCTTCCCAGAATAAGAAACGGGTTGATTGAAGGAACCACGACTGAGCTGATGACATGACTTGCATGAGGTGGATGGGAACATTGATGTAGACATGGATAAAGTAATGTGTAACGATAGGGCTTAAAGGAATAGTCGTAATGATAGATCACAGCGAAAACATAAACAGATCACAACGTTTTTCACTCGGTGCATACCAGCGCCTGAGCCCCCGGTAATGCCTGATCATCCGACTTTAAACAAGTCATCCTGAATGTCGGTGCCTGCATATCCTGTACATAACTACTCATTTATACTCAAGTTCTGGGATGAGTCTCACCGTGAAGATGTAAGCCACCTACCGCCACGTGATTGGATGAGTTCCCCCACAGTGCCTAGCTCTCCAACATTATTAGCACCCCATTCGTTAACATTTTCCCAGGGCACGATGCGGTGGTTTCTAGGTTATGCGAAGCGCAACTCAAACTTGTTAATACCCAGTACAAAACCCTTCTCGCAAGTTCCAAAGTAAGCACCTCCAACGCATCTCTTCACGTTACGTTTATTTACCGATTTGCTCTAGACGCTCCTTCGCAATGGCTTCTCCTTCGGACCGTCGACCCCTCGTCATCTCTGGACCTAGCGGTGTCGGAAAGGGCACGCTGATCAAGATGCTCTTCAGCCGTCACCCCGATACCTTTACTCTTTCTGTGTCGCATACTACTCGTAACCCTCGTGAGGGTGAGGCCGACGGCGTTGAGTACCACTTTGTCACCAAGGATGCGTTTCGGGATCTGATCGCCAAGGACGGCTTCGTCGAGCAGTAAGTTAAGCGCATCAACAACCAGCACATGTACTAATACTAGGTACCTACAGTGCTCAATTCGGAAGCAATCTCTACGGAACGAGCAAGGCGACCATCGAGGAGCAGACAGCCAAGGGCAAGGTTGTTGTTCTGGACATCGAAATGGAGGGCGTCAAGCAAGTCAAGGCCTCTTCTATCGACGCACGCTACGTATTCGTCTCACCCCCTGACACCGAAGAGCTCGAGAAGCGACTGCGCGGCCGTGGCACCGAGACCGAGGAGAGCATCCAGCAACGCTTGACACGTGCACAGGATGAGCTTGCGTGGGCCAAGAATGGCAAGTTTGACAAGATTCTCGTCAACGATGATTTGGAGAAGACGTACCAGGAGCTTGATGCCTTTGTCTACAGTGAGAAGACCAATTAGAGTGCAATAGACGGGAGGTTATTTGAAGTTTGACACGCAGTGCGGTGTATAGGGTAGCGCAAAAGTATAAACGAGAAGCATGATAGACCTACAATGATCAATGATCATAACCCCTTGAATTGAGCCTATTGAGACTGGTGTATTATGGTGTGGATAAGATTAAGCTTTCTTAACTGCTTTGCGATGTATAGGTCTCTAGGAACAGAGGAGAAAGTCAAATAAGAAGTGCGTGAATCGATCTTACGAAGTTTAAATAGTTTCGTAAATTTTGTGAATAACTCACACTTCAGTGGAAATTTGAATTGGTCAATATGAAGGATCGGCAGTTCACCTGACTGAAGAATAGATAACCACGTGTGCTGAGTGAGGCTGCAGAAAGCTCACATCGAATCTTGCTAGATGTGACTCAACGACTTGTTTTCGTCTACTCAAAGTCTAGCAACAACTTCACAATCGTGTTCCACAAAGAAGGAGTAAAGACGAGAAACCATTATGATCTGTCCATAGATACAAGAGGTGTTTCCATCTCTTTGCTTCTATGAAAGAAAGAAAGTATTGATCTAGCATCATGGTAGTATAAAAAGGGGTTGACCAGATAGGAGAAAAAGCATTATTCCCCTTAGCCATGCGTCGATGGGAAACACTGAGAGGTCTGTAAGGGCATGATCATTCTAGAGTTTTCTTCACGGTGTGCGTGCTCCAGAGACCCATAAACATACTTTAGTATAATCGTATGCTTCCAGACTGAAGAGTTCATGTGCACAGCAAACGAGGCACGAGTGTAAACTCTCATCAAAGTATAACGAGATGCTGTCTATAAAATCAGAGTCCCCTTTCTTCTTTTTATCAAGCCAGCTTCTCTCCTTAATATTCTCGTTATACTTCTTCTTACAGCATTCGTCAAGCTTTACTCACATTTTCACCAAGTCACGACAAGACACTTACACAAACTCCACTTTATACCGCATTATCATATACCAGTCTACCACTACTCCTCTTCTTCAGCAATCTTTGTACTGTATTGTCACATACAAGTCTATCACTACACTACTTCTTCAGCACACTTTACGGTATTGTCATATACCAGCCTACCACTACTCTTCTTTTGAGACCAAAAATTCTCTCAAATATCCTCTTTCATTTGGTCTACGGCTTCCGTCCTCGATCAGTCAAGATGATGCAAACCAAGAACCCCCTCAACACCACCCGCAAGGGAGAGTATGGGTTTTTGAGACCCCAGGGTCTCGAGAATAAAGTATCATGGAGCGATTTCACTGCGCTATACCACCGCGTAAACACGCTTCCAGCTTCTGGGTCATCCAGTTGTGCAACCTCTGAGAGCGATGGTGCCTGCAGTGTCTCGTCGCCTTCAGACACGTCGAGGTCAGAAACATCAGTCGCAAACGTTCTGCCAGTCAAAGCTCCTGGACTTCACGTCTATGTTCCAATCCGCACACGGATCCAGGATATCATGGAACATGCCTACTTTAGTTTCGCCCAAGAGGCTATGCCAAACATCCTCGAAGAGACGAAGTGGTCATGCCCAGAAGCAGGAGAGCTAAATACTTGGACATACCACTTCAAGAAGCACTGGGAAGTCCTCCAACAGCTCAACCGTTGCCAAGGAAGTGGCCTTGTTCTCACATCTTTTCTCTACTCAGCCAAGCAAATTCGAAACCTTGCTGTTCACCGACAACCCATCACGGTGGACCACCCGTTCATGTTGATGAATCATGCCATCAACTTCTGCATTTGCCTCGACGTCCCAAAAGCCTTGGATACGATCCGGAAGATCCGAACTTCTGCGGAGACCCAAATCCAAAAGCTTGGGGACTGCAAGAAGAACCTCGAACAGGGACTGAGAACGGCTAGCCGAGAGACTTCCATGACACGCTTGGAACTCTGGGCATGTGAGCAGCAAGAAATGCAAGAAGCTTGCGATAAGTTCGAGAAAAAGAGAAGGGCCATCTTCAAGAAGGTCGAAAACCTGCTCCTTTCTAAGGAGGTGGCGTGCTTTACCTTGGAAGACGACGAGGACGAAGATGAAGATGACGATGACGAAGAGTAATGAAGTATGGCATTTAGAAGAAAAGTTTGATATTGGCAGGAGTTTTTCAAGATATTACGACAGTATGAATTATGATCGTTAATGAATAATGAAGCTGGGTTATTTGAACTCTTGATCAAACTACTACACATTTATTGCGTTATGTGCCACAGTATAATCATACCTGTCACAAAATTGTACCATAATTCGCATATATAAGATAATCTTTGACTAAAAGCCTTCATTTCATACCTAAACATATGGAGTTTGCCAGGAGTGAGTACCACCCGCCTCCTCGCCAACATATCTTCCATGTGATTCATCTTAAGTGCCAAATCGAACATTCTCGGCTTCACGCATGCTTTTATGACTTAAAAGGGCTTCTGCGACTTATAAGCACACGTATGTCATTGACCGGTCTCTTAACTCCAGTTCCTGGGATCATAGCAGGCAACTTCCACTCTCCCTCCACAGGGCTTATTTCCCAGAGACTAACAACAGCTGACCCAAGAGAAATTATCTCTTTCTCTGCAAATGTTCGGCCTTTGCACATAGCAGCTCCAAGACCCCAGGGTTTCAACTTTCCGTATCGTGCCGTGGCCTTTCCCGTTTGAGTGTCTGTTTCAAGGAAACGATCAGGGATGAAAGTGTCAGGATCCTCATATATCGAAGGGTTCTTGTTCTTCAGCGCGAGAGGAACGCTGATGTATGTTCCTTCTTGAAGATCATGTTTGTGATTGCCATCGTTGAGACTGACGGGTTGAGTGACATAGCGGATCGATGTTGGCTCGTTGACCAAGCGATATGTCTCAAAGATGCAAGCCTTGAAGAGCTGACACTTCCGGAACAGACTCGGAAAGTCCATTGACTTGATCTCGGGTTTGTCACCATCTGATAAAGCGATATAGGGGCAGATCTCGTCTCTGATTCGTTGAAGCAAGCCCGGGGTCGAATAGACGTAAAGTAAGAACCAGAACAACACAGGCTGGGCGTTGGCGTTGAGACCCCAGAAAGTGCCAAGATCCGCTGCAGCACGTTCAGGAAATGTCCATCCGTCTCTGTTGTAGATCTTGTTTCGTTCTCGTAGCATCATACTAACATCCGACATTTTGGCACCAAAATCAACTGGCTCTCCTTTCTCATATTGGTCGACTCGTCTGTACACTGCCTCCAGACTATCGATTATTCTGGCTCTGGCCTTGAGGCCGTCTTGCATTATTCTGAATGGAGCCCACTTAGGAACGCCGACCATGAGTAGTGGAAATAGATCATTATCGAAGGTCCAGAAGTCATCTAGCAGCCGAGGATTCCGATCGAGTATATCTTGGCCGTAGATGAGAGGAACAGACATGCATGCTCCAAAATCTCGAGTCAAACTCTGTAGGTTCGCTTCAACTTTCCCCGGACTATCAGATGTCTCTGGCTGAAGGACCTTGATTCCTGCTGAAAGCTCCCATCGTGCCATGTCCTTAGGATTAGATGAGAATGTGACAAGTGAAGCACCTCGTTCTGCAACGCGGGACTTTTCAACATTAGCTGTAGAAGCGACATCATTCAGAAAAGTTCGCTCAAGGGGAGGAACAAGATCCTTCAGTGATGTGTCGAATTTGGCTCTTAGCTCCGGGGTATCAGTGCTGCCAAAGACAAGGGTACAGAGTGAGTACTGTGCCGGGTCAGAGTTGAAAGTGTGATGAGATTGGGCTAATAGACGTTCTACGCCAGGCAAGTCGACAAAGATCTGATGTCCTGACGTAAGACCGAACAGAGAGCCTCCATTGCGGCTTAAAGCTGAACTATTTCACAGTTAGCCAAGTTCCTAGTGTTGCAGAGAATGTGTATTACAAGATTCGTCGGCCTATGCCATCTCCACTGAGGATATAACTCGTAATCGCAAGTTCAATGGGAGCATATTTAGGCAGATTCTTCTTATATCCCTTCCTCTCAGTCCCAGAAAATGCTTTGCTAAAAGTAAAAATCACCAGGACAGCACATAAGACCTTATAGGCCACTGGCAAAGAGCCAAACGTTGCCGAGGCGGTCTGGTAAAGCGAAGACAGCTCCATTGTCTCAACAACAAGCTTGAGCAGTTTCACTGAGGGGAAGCTCTCTCTTTTAGAATGTTTAGGAGGCTGACACCATGCTTCGCATGAGTGAAATTAGGGGAAATAAAGTTTACGTGATTGGTTGCATCAAGTGGAATTATCCCGACTAAGTCGACATCTTAGCGTCGCTGTGTAAGCGCTAGACGGGATCAGCATCCTCATCCTCGATCTCGGTGTTGGAGTTGTCTAATAGACCAGTATGAAAAGCCGAGGTCTCGAGATTTTCGTAACTGGTTAAGGCGATATATCCTATCTGCTAGGCTATAGTCTCAGTTATGCCTGTATAATTGTATTCGGTCGTTGACCATGTTGCTCTTCAAATTCATGATAAACCGAATACGAGGAGTTTCAGTTCTCATCATAATGATATGGTTACATTGAAACCTCATCAGTAAAAGTCAAACTTTCCGACGAAGCCGGCTATCATATGATAGATGGCATTATCACGGATGTAGATGGAGTAGTTCTGAGACACCATTTCCAAGTCTATAACGGATATTGCAGCAAGCCACATGCACCTAACGAGGCCGGTCTTATCTCCCCACTTCAACTCCAGAGATAAGACTGACTCCCTGCTGAAATAACTCATAACAAACAATCAAAATGGACTCTACAGTACGATCTTTTCAAGTTTTTGGCCTTACCTCGAGCCTTGTCCTCGCGGGCATAAACCTTGGCTCTTCACACCTCACAGTTCCTCTTCTCTACAACCAACCTACCTCCATCAATACACCCTTCTTCAAGGACTTCTACACCCGCGGGGCGGTGACTCTTGTTCCACTCGCTCTATTCTCAGGTGCATCTTCTGGAATAGTCGCTTATCTTGTCCCGGCTCAACGTACACTCTGGGCAGTTGCTGCTGTCGCTACAGTGTCTCAGTTGCCCTGGACCCTGCTTGGGATGATGGCCACGAACAATCGACTCAACGATATTGCTGCTAGTAGCGTTGAGCAGGAGAAAGTTGGCCGTGATGAAGTTGTGGCTTTGTTGAAGAAGTGGAGATGGATGAATATCGTTCGGGGGCTTCTGGCCTTCGCTGGAGGCTTGTCTGCTATTTTGGCACTTCAGAATGAGTAACAGCTTGAAAGGGAGGAACAGTATGATAGCTTAATAGTCTTATGCGAGTAATATTGTCAAGAATTGTTGCCCTTTCTCATAAGTCAAGGGTACATCGTAGTTAGTGGTATATCTGAAGAAATTTATGCTCCTCACCATGCTCGCCATCTTTCCTGTCAGCAACCTCCCTACCATTATCCATCTATGTAGTGGTCCCGACCATCCCAATGCAACTTCAACTTCCAGCGCTTCTTGCAGCGACAATGCGTCTAAAAACGCCCCAAGGACTGGCATAAGCAAAAGGCCAACCCAATTAGATAAGATACAGGAATGTAGTTGTGTACTCATGGAGCAAAGTTGAAAGCCTCTGCCGAGTCGAGAGACAGAAACGCCTCCATATTCATAGTTCCAAAATCAATATCCCATCCAACATCAGCAGCTGTGAAGTCTGCCATCTCTTCCGATGCAGCGCCAGCAGGAGAGCTCGAGCTCCCATTCATCTGACCAGTGACATCAAATCCGAATGGCATGGAAGGGAAGGTGAACGCAGGCTCACTCCTCATACCACCTGCAACAGAGACAGGTGCTGGTGATCCAAGGAGCGTGGACTGTGGGGGCTGCTTCTGCTGGTTCGTGTCTACTGGATCTTTCAGTTCGAATCCGGCAGATCGGACCATCTGCTCTATTGAGGCGATTGTTATTGGAAGCTGACCAGCGTTTACTCCTGCTGATCCCATCATGGAGCGAAGGCATCGTAGGCCAGAGTGAATCCAGGGCAGATTGCGGTGGGCTGTCTTCTTTTCCTGAAGCATATCGAAAGCCAAAGCATAGCATGCTCCCTCCATAAAGAAGCCATGATACTTTATATCCTGATTTCAGTTAGCCGGCTCTGACTCCGAGTCAGGGGAGATAAGCGTACACGACAAAGAATATTAGTGGCACATGAGCCCGTTAAGAACCCAACAGAATTCCTCGCTGCTTCCAAGCAATACTCGCAAGCGCTATCGAGCCAAGCCGGAGGCATCTGTAGATTCTCTGCTGAATTAGCAGCAGCACGGTCGTGATTCAGTTTTGCTCGTAAGATGAGAAAGGGGCGGAATGTTAATAGGAGTGTATGATGGTACACTATCTCGATTAGTGTGGTTCAGGAGATGAATTGTATTGGCTTACTTGTTGAAACCATAGCTTGGCACACGCCGAGTTCTCCTGTGCTGGGGTCTCCAACAAGACCAAACTTCATATCCTTGAGTTGTTGCTCCGCAAACTGATGTAGTTCGCGGCGGATCTCGATGGCTGCATTCCAGACTGGCAACAGGGAGTCATGCCGTGGACTATATATTTTTTTCACACACTTGTCCATGATACGTGATAGAGTGACCAAAGACTTGAGTAGTTTTTGGCCTTTCGGTAGCGGTATGATCGAACCGGGGTCAGGAAGTGAGCTAGGTCGGCCAAGGACAAAGCATTGCCATCTGTACCATGTCAGTAGTGGTCAAAGTGGATAATTACTGAACAGACGTTTCCCAGAAGAATAAACTCCAGAAAGTTATTCTTCGCTGATTTGTATCATCTTCAGTGTATCCTGGGCGTGAGCATCCATCCTTATGTAGACCCGCCGCTACCGCTTTTCTGCATGCCGTTCCGACATGCAAGAAACCTGAGTTTGGTCTTGCTCTCTCAGATTGGAAGTGAGCGTGATATTGTGTAAGCTTATATGAGAGCAAAGTTCAGGAGGTACGACTTATCATTAAGAGGTGTATCTGGACCATCTGCATGTTCACAACCTCATCCAATTTGGCAACTCCTTGTTTGGTTTTCTGAAAAAGAAAGTCTGCAATGGCTTCTTCGCCTGTCATTGAGGCTCCCAGTCCTACAGCCAGTATGATGATGATGGTCTCGGGTGCATCATAATCAAAGATACCTGGCGGTTGATATAGGGCACTTAAGCGACGGCGGTAATGGTCTTTACTCATGATGGGAAGACCGTGCCAATAGGTCAGAAGATATCTCTCGAGTAGCCGATGAGCAGTATCTGGGTCAATCAGCATAGCTGAGCAGTCGTCTGGTACTGATGATGGCCGCTGGTTGTCAGCCAAATCTCCGAAGAATAGTCTCCGATGACTGAATAGGTCTAGACCCGGACCAACTTCTTCGACAATTCCAGAGCGTGACGGAGGATCATTTGGGCATGTCCCTGCTATTTGGTGATAGATCGAGTTGAGTAGGGCAAAATTCGATGAGGGTCCATAGTAGAGCTGGAGGAAACAAGACGGTGATGCGCGATGTGTCGCAGCAACACTATTATGTGTCAAACTGCGTTCGCTGTCCATTACTGATCCTGTAGGTCCGACAGATGCGGTGTCGTCGGCATTTGGCGTAGGCGGCACAGTTCCTTCATCGGAGGGTTCCAGAGACGTGCTCTCCATGGCATCGTGAGACATTATAGTCTCATAAGCTGCAGTTCGCGGTTTGACCTTGCGCGTCCGATTACGGGCCTTTTCGCGATAGACGCAACTGAGATTTCTCATGCTGCAGTTTTGACAGGGGGTCTCCCCGTTGCACTTGATCTTCTTGGCGCGACATTCTTGACAAGCCTTTGAGATCCTCCATTTCGTCGTGTTCATGGTCGCCGTAGAGTTAGTTGTGTCTACTCTAGGTATTGATAGAGATATGATAGCTCGGCATGCATGGAGTGATTAACTTAGTTTGTCTCGGCACGCTAGTGTGGATTTCGGTTTCATTAGCTGCATAAACTTTATTTGTTTTGGTGCATATGTAGCGGGAACGGGCACTCCGTAGTGGGCAATCCGGTCGGCCGCTGCGTCAGGGATACCTTGAGCATCCTTGACAGATTTGTGCCTGACTACCCTATGAAATTGTCTAACAGCTCCAATTACTCTTGATAACATCGGCAATAACTCCATGGTCCTCGTCTTGCTTGAGCCCGCTCACCACGACAACAGCAACGATCCCTTCAACTCCCTGGACACGAATCGGGATAGCTCCACCATGGATTGCGTAGTCACCCTTGTTTGAATCTGCAATGCCATATTTGGCAGCGAAAGCAACCTCGTCCCCCTTGAACTTGTTGTGCATGAACCATGTGCTATTGCCGAATCGGAGAACAGTGTTCCTCTTACGGCGAACCCATTGCTCGTTGTCGGGAGCTGTGCCAGGTCCGGTAACGGTTTGGAAGACAACCTGGGAGGTGTTTGCAAGGGCGATTGAGATCACCGTCGGCTTGCCTTTGACAGCGTATGGGTAAAGACGAGCATAGAGAAGGTTACCCAGCACAAAAGCATCCTCTGTGGTGAATGATGTGAAAGTGAATGAATCACAATCAGCCTTGAGTTCCTCGAGCTGTAATATTATTAGTATCAAGGCGTTTATTTGTATCCAATTCACTTACGTCAGAAGGCGGCTTGGGAATCACCTCCGTCGTTGGACTCTGGATGGCTCCCTGGACCTTCTCCAGCGCAGCGCCAGATGCCGTCTCTCGGGTCAAGGCTTTACGTGCCATTGCAGTATTTTATGATATGAAAGTTGATAAAGTCTATTGTGGTTGATTTGTGAATGGTAAAGAAATTTGCTCGGTCGGCGATTGGATAGTGGAAGATATATGTCACCACGTCGGTTGGACCTTCAGGTCGTGTGGAGACCACGATTTAGAAGCAGCAGCCAGAACGTCATTTTCTTTTCATCACAACATCTTGTATCAATTCCATAAGACAATTCATTAGCTTTGTCATTTCCATGCTCATAGGGACTTTCTCGACTAGTTATACATTGTACCGTAAATACTTGAATTGGATTCCGTGACTCTAGCTGAAAGCCTGTAATAAACTCTAAAGTGGTCAAGTAATGATATCCACTTGAAGTGACGTCAGAAAAGATGGATTCAGCTAGCGACGTCTTTCAGACAACGAAACGCCGTAAAACTTAAGCTTACTACTACTTCGCTAAAGTTATGGTTGAAAACGGCCTGCATTTCTATCTCAATATATAGCTATACTAGGTATCGTAATTCTATACTGGCAAGGAGTCTTCGGAAGTAATTCCAACATGCAATTTCTCAAATTAGCTAGCCAACCAGGCTTCGACATGGGACCTGAGTCAAGCACACTTCATATGGAGCATAGTCCTCGGATTTCATACCACAAAGATACCCCAGCTCCGGGAGCAAAAAGACTCGAGATTTGAAATATAGTGCGTCTCTTGAGTCTACGCTACCTTATCTCAATAATTCTATCGTTCAGGATGCACGTCCTAAGTTTTCCTGCCCCTTTAACAGTGAAAGCTCCTTTCTAAGCCCTGAGTCTCTGTGACCATGGCCAACTCCTAGAACCATAGTTGTACAGCCGTGGATATCCTGCTCTTGAGAATATAGCATTCAAGCTTGATATCCTCTTACTATATCCCCTCAACAATAAAAAGGTTTGTCAAGGCTGAATCGGATCTGAAGTACCACCGGACAGGCTTCGTACAAATTGCTCTCAATCAATCACGAAATTCATTAGTACAAGATCTATATCTGGCTCTGAGAGGATTTAGGATTGCAGCATGAGATGGCTAGCATTCAGCCTGAAACATAACTTAAACATCAATAGAGAACATAAAGGACATTCTTTCATCAGAAAAGGGTGTAGATCCAAGAAGCTAATACGGATAGCCAAGGACGCGGGTTTCTGGATCATCGTAGAATACGGTATCTAATCTTCCCTTGGACCATCCTTTTTCAAACTTCTCTTCTCTTTCTCATCATGAACATCCTCCTTTATACATTCATCATGATCAGACTCTTCCTTTTGGGACAGGTTATTTCCATTTCATCATCAGTTCTCTTCAAGCGATCACAATATCTCCATATCTTCAGGCAAGGTATCAAGATCGGCCAATCTTCCAACGGCCACCCCAAAATGTGCTTCAGGCTCGGTCAATTCTGTGTCTTCAAGCTCCTTGTGGCCTCAAGATCTCCTGTGTCCTCATGTCCCCCTGAGGTAGCCAACAGTGTACCAGCCCTTAAAAGGTGTGAAGGTGAAATATAAAGACGCGTTTTGTTTTTTACAAAATGCCGAGCAAATGTCTCCAGGAGTCCAGGGTAACTCAAAATGACAACCGATGTAAAAGTCGACTTCCCCAAGATTATACCTACTAAGTAGGGATTATCTGTCAAGTGAGATATAATCAAAGAGTCAGTCTCGAACCCATTAGTCCTGAATAAGCGGCTCTTTATTATGTACCCGATCTGCCGGTGTAAACCTTGGTAGACCTTGGTAGCTGAGCTTGGTGCTTGGTGAGCTCGGTTATTAGTCCACAGGGAGCAAAAAAACTACTGACGTTGAATCAGGGTGCCAAAATAAACTAGTATTGAGGCTTGCTAAGATATCCCACATTTACATAAGTATTTTCCTCACTCCGAAAAGAGGTTCTAAGTTTTCTTGTTTCCCCTTCTTAGTGTAGCTGTTGTCTTAGGTAGTCGTGACGTAACATCCGCGGCCCATCCCGTAAAGCAGCACCAAACGAAAGCGCCCCTGATCATCTTCAGCTCTAGACCCCAGGATCAAACCAGGAACTGCACAATGATCTCGATCTTGAGCACGGATTGAGTTTGGAGACATGGAACGCAATTGGCCAATTGGACTGTCTTGGCCTCACATGGGGAACGCCAAACTCACCCCGCAATGTCCGCATATGAGCGTCATTGACGTCACGCTTCCGGAGCTTGGTCCTGAAGCTCTAGCTTGTGGTTTCTTTGCGTCGTGATCGTATGAATACGTCATTCCTTATACAAATTGCAAAAAAAGTTATTTACTCACCCTCGAAACGCCATCTTCTACCCTTTCCTCCCCTCATTCTCATATCTTTCCCTTCCTCAACACAATCTGATTCTCCATTCTCCCTCTCATAACAATTAATCCGACACTATGCTTTCTGCTCGCCCTCTCATTCGATCAACCGTGCCTCGTGCCGCACGTGCTTCTCGTGCTTCTCGCCAAGTTCGCTTCCAATCTACAGCCTCATCTTCATCGAGCAGCGCTCATCTCGCCTCCGGTATCGCTGGTGGTTTTGTCGGCTCCGCCATCTTTTACGGCATCTACTCTTACACACCCGCTGGCCGTGCTGCTTCAGGTATCAACAAGGCTGCCAAGGAGGCCCAGCAAAAATATGAGGCCGCCGCAAAGAAGCTCCAGAAGAACACTCCCGACGCCGATCAGGCTGTGAACTACATCAAGGAGTTTGCTTACTCCTACGTAGGATGGATCCCAGGTGGTCGTGCCTACGTTGATGCTGCCTTCAAGGACTGGGAAAAGGTTCGGAAGAACAACAAGGATGAGGCCGACAAGCTCGTCAACGATGCTTACAAGGAGTTCCAAGATCTTTCCAAGTCTGGCCTGAGCCTCGAGACTGCCTCAAAGGCCTACGACGTCCTCGCCGATCTCGCTAAGAAGGTCGCCAACCTCGCTGGTGATGCCATCGGCGACATCATCGACAACCACCCCCAGGTCAAGGAGAAGCTTGGCAGCAACGTCGATCAGCTCAAGGAGCTCGGTGACAAGTATGGCCCTGAGGCTAAGAAGCAGGTCGACGAGACTTGGAAGCAGGTCAAGGACATCTTTGCTGGAGGTTTCGGTGCCGCCAGCATAAGCAAGGCCCGCAAGCTCATCGAGGAGAAGGTGGAGCAGATCAAGAAGCTTGGCGATCAGGCCTGGAAGAAGGGCCTTGAGGAGGCTAAGCCCTACCTTGACAAGAACCCTAAGGTCAAGGAGCTTATTGAGAAGAACGCCGACGCTCTGAAGGAGGGTAACACTGCCGAGCTGTTCAAGCGTGCCAAGTCCGCCGTCGACTCTGATGACCTAGGCGACCTGGAGAAGTACGTCAAGGATGCTACTGAGAAGGTCAAGTCCAAGGGCAACGAGCTCACTGGTGGCTGGGTCGACATTGAGAAGTACATCAAGGAGATCCCTAATGGTGGCGAGGTCATGGAGAAGCTGCAGCAGTTGAGTGAGGTTGCTGACAAGCACAAGGAAGAGGGTGAGAAGCTGTTCAAGGAGACCGTTGAGGAACTGCGACAGGTGCTGGAGAAGAAGTCTGAAAAGGCCCAAGAGATTGCTGGTGAGGCCAAGAAGGACGCTAAGAAGGAGACCAAGTAAACACAGAATTGTTCTCTCGTCTATGATTCCCTAATGATATTCTCTAATAATACATCAAAAGTTCACACAGCCATGTTCCTAAATTTCCACTACCAACGAAACGTGGTGACCTGGCTAGAAAGTGAATATTCTTTCACTCAATTAAGGACTATACTTTAATCCCCTGCGACCTATCCGTCGGCCGTTGAGGAAAAAGTACTGCAGGTTCGCAATGACAGCCATAACAAGACCAACCGAGGCCAGAGCCATGATAGCAGTCCAGCCTGTCTTGTAAAGAGGAGCATCATGCTCTTGGAAGAGTTGACTTCCAATAATGCCAGATGTGTTGGCTGACATGATGAGGATGGCCATGGTGATGGACCTCTCTCCAGCGGAACCAGCGTTGAGAGCCATCCAAGAACCATTCAGGGGATCTATGAGAATATCAGTATAATGTGAATCTATCTACTATTTGGTTCAACTTACGCCATTGCCATCCGAAAGCAAGAGTTAATGTCAACAGAGCGAATCGTGTATGTCCATCGGGTGAAGTCACCATGACCCGATCAGCGATCTAACGAGTCAGCAATGCATGAGTAAGATTAGAAATGAGTTACGTACTGTGAATGCCCAAAAGATGAAGACTCCAAATGCAACAAGAGGACCGCGCATTTGAAGTTTATCACTGGAAGGAGTTAGCACAGGGTCTCAAATGATGAATTGGCGTTTCTTACCCCAGATAACCCCATAACAGGTTGGTCACAACAAGCGCCCAAGATCCAATTGACACAAGAGCATTGGACTTGAGTCTCTCATAACCGAAGGACTTCACAAGGCTTGGCGAGTAAGAGCCCATCGTTGTAGCGGGTGCGAGAGCACTGATAGTGAGTAAAACATGGGGAATGAGTCTCCAGTTTGTCATCTGCAACCGTCAGCACACTGCGATATGACACGCCGAATACGATACATACCACATTAAGAAACTCTTCTTTAGTAACGTTTGGCTTCGTGTGAATCTTGGAAGGATCATCCTTCAGAATTCTTTTCGTGAGGATCTCTTTCTCCCTCTCAGTGAAGACACCGAACTTGAAGAGCGAGACGGGGTTGAAGGGACTGTCTGGGAAGAACAGGATGAATAGAATTCCAACAAAGATGGTGAAGATACCCTCGAGCTGGTATTGTTAGTTTAGACACGATAGGTCAAGTATGTGTGGACTTACGATAAAAAGCCATTGCCAACCTCCAAGTCCACCAATACCTCGCATGTGAAGACTGGCATTATCAGCATGGAAATCAAGAGTAAGATAGTTCAATTCATGCTTACATTCCATACGCAATGAGACCTGATGCTCCAGAGGCAAACATGTTACCCAGGAAGTAGATGGAGAATCGCTTGCTCGTCTCATCACGCTTGTACCATCGAGTAATTGTATATAGCCCAGCAGGGATGAAGCCAGCTTCACATAGACTATGAAAGTGTTAGGAGACATTCGAAAAGTATATAGAGGCAGACATACCCAAGAAGAAGTCGAGTGGAAAGAAAAGCACCCAAACCTTTCTGGAAGGCTTGAAACGTGGCAACGAGACCCCTATAAGACGTTAGACAATATAAGAAAGGAGAAATTGGGACAGTTTTACCATGCAATAATCTGGGATCCAATCCACTTGGCGGGCCCAACACGGTAAAGGATGAAGTTGCTGGGAATCTATCATCATTAGCAACCCAGATCAACACACATACTCTGGAAACATACCTCAAGCAAGACAATACCCGCAGATAAAAGCTGTTGTCCAACGTTGAACTGACTTTGAGTGATCCCAACATCAGCCATGAAAAAGTCTGTGAGAGCATTTCCACTAGAGTTACGTTAGTCGAGTATAGAGTCGAGTGTCGCTATGAGCGTACATGTTTCCTCGATCGAGTTGAAGAGCGAAGAAGCCGAGGACTAAGAGTGGCATAATAGTGAAATCGACCCTAAAAGAAGATAAAAAGGTTGGTTAGGAGAGGAACTCGTAGTTTCTGTATGCTTTACTTACTTGCGAATGAGTTTTGCTTCCTCTTCTTCGGTCCAGTTGACCTCGATGTGCTCCAGATCACTGGAACTACCATCTTGGCTACCAACAGCTATCTCATCAAAGTTCTTCTCCATTCTGAAGACCGAGTATAAGATAAAACTCAAACTTAGATTGTCAGTGAGAGGGTAATTGCCAGAGAAGACAAGCCATGATCCGTGGGCGATCGCCCTCTTTATTTCTGCGACATCCCACCCGACAACCCGATCTTTCTCATCGCCATTGAACTCCACTGTCGTCTCTTTACCAGTGAAAGCCAGTGATTGCCAATTCCTAACAAGTAAAGATGTCTTGAGTTCGCCGAACCTAGGAGTGTGATGTGGGATAGTGGAGTCTTATGCCATCTATAGTGCCCATCACGCAATTGACCAACGGACTCATCCTTGCAACCTGTATTTCCGAAAGGGAACCTGCTAGGATACTACAGTTTGCAAGATTCTGTCATATCAGAGTGCATGTCATCATCTTGTGCAATAGTCTAGATACCCATGGACTTAGCTGTCTATGTGCAGTTGCAGAAATGGCTTACAACTAGTCCGAATACACGCGAGATACACAAATATCCTGCCCCTGCTATCATATGAATTCCGACTAACAAGATTCTGAGTTAATTTCTGACATGAAGGTTCCGCTGCCAAGTATCCCGGGTATAAGTGCCGGATCTGTTGGCTCAATGCCACCATGCTATCACGACATTCAACCCTCATCGCAAGTCACTGTGTGCTGCATTCCTATCGCAGTAGCGTGCGACGATATACAGCCAGGCATGGTCATGCATGTGAGAAATGTCAATGTGCAATAACCAAGTCTTCAAACGCTTTTGTTTTCGCCCCCGAACTCCTCCTTCAAGATACTAACTAGATAGGTTACCCACTTCAACACCACTTCCCATTTCTACAACAATCCCTTAACCTTGAGATCATCGTGCGCCTTCTTCTGTCGGTCCCATTGCTTCTTCAAACCCTTCAATTGGCTCTTGGGCACATCACTGCCATCTTTCATCTTAGTAGGCAACCCTTGCTCATCCCAAGCACTGTATCTCTCATCACCCTTGAAGAGATCCTCAGGTCTGACCTTGGCCTTCTCACGAGCTTCTTGATCGGCCTTCTCACGCGCAAGACGAGCCTCCTCCTTCTTTCGCGCCTTTTCAGCAGCTTGAGCGGCCTTCTCCTCACGCGCAGCAATCAGTTCGGCAGCGGGGATGAACTTGATCAGGGAGGCCTGGCCGTCAGGTCTGTCGTCCAAGTAAACGCCCAGGTTTGTGAGATCCTCGTCGCGAATACGATCTGTCAAAGAAAGAATAGCCTTCTTCGTTTCGGGTGTTTGGTTAGAAACAATGCGACGCAGCTCATCTCGAAGCTTAGAGACGGCACGAAGATAAGGCAAAGCCAATTGCTCAGGGTCGCGAGAGCCACCAGAAGCGATCGACTCGACCTCAGCTGTAGGGTCTTTCTCAAGCAATGAAGAAATTTCGGCGCTCTCTAGAGACAAGCCAGAAACATCTGACTTGACCTTGGTGAAGACCTCGGCGTAGGGCTGAACGGCTGTCTTTGGCTCAACGTCTGAGGCGATGACTGTGGCCCAGCCAAGGCCTTCATATGGCGGCGAAGCATTTGAATCGAGACCAAAGATGCCCACAATCTTGGTGATCCAGCGTGCAATAGACTCAAGAGCCACAAGATCAGCGTCCTTGTTGTCTCTCAAGTGCACGTTGGCAGTGTTGACCAACTTGAGGATAACAGACATAGCCTTTGGTGTGTCGATTGAGTTGACCAAAGCAGCCTCAAAGTCCTTCTTGGCTTGCTCGAGCTCAGCCAAAAGACCTTCACTGGCCTTGCCATCTGCGTTGAGAGACAGAGACTTGACACCATGTGAAATGCCAGCCTCCGCCAGCAATGCCTTGACGTTGATAAAAAAGTTCTGCCATGTGTCAGTCATGTTGGATCGAGGTCTGAGCCATACTCACGCTGATGGTTGACTCCCAGTTGTCAGCTTGCAATCGCATATCCGGTGAAATTTCAACACCATCGTTCCATCGACCCATCAAAAACACAATTCGCATTCCTCTTGAAGAATAGTTCGTAGCCAATGCATCCTGAATAGTTTGGAAGTTCTTGAGAGACTTGGACATCTTGGATCCAGAAATCGACAAGTGACCCATGTGGATAAAGTAGTTGACCCATGTGTGCTCACCCTTACCATGCTCGCAGAAGTAAGCCTCGCTCTGTGCCAACTCATTGTCATGATGAGGGAATGCCAGGTCGATACCTCCAGAATGGATGTCGATTGTTGCTCCTAGAACATCGCTGCACATGACCGAGCACCTTGATTTCACTTGTTAGCTCATCACACAGTTGCCTTGGTTCATTTGAACTCACTCAATATGCCATCCAGGACGTCCATCTCCCCAAGGGCTAGGCCAGAAGGGCTCGCCAGCCTTGGACTTCTTCCACAGAGCAAAGTCGCCGGGATTCTTCTTTCCACCAAGGTTTTTTGAGAGGGAACCCTCGCCTTCTTCCTGGAGAGACTTGTCGTTTCTGTTGTCAGGGCGCAGCCGCGCATAAGTATTTCCGGCCTGCTCAAACGCGGAGATATCAAAGTAGACAGATCCCTCAGATTCGTATGCGAATCCCTTGTCGACAATTCTTTTGACGAAATCGGCAATTTGGGGAACATATTCGGTAACTCGAGTGATAACGTCAGGTCGTAGTACGTTGAGCGCATCCATGTCGTCCATAAATAGCTTCTCCATGCTCTGAGTCAGATCTGTGAACATGGTCTGATCCCTCGTGTCAATGGTTTCCCTGTAAAGCGAATCGAGGAAGGGCAATAGAATCTCGTCGGTGCCGGGGAAGATCTCGCCAGACGCAATAGCTTCTGCGGCAGCAGTCATGTTACTGAGGTGCATTTTGACCTTGGCCTCATCGTCGCCAGGCTTTCCCTCGCCAGAAATGGTGCCGCCCGCAAGCACGTGTCCATATCCTGCCTCTCGGCGCTGAGCATAGTTGGTCGCATTGATGTCTTCTCCGTCCTTTAGCAGCAAAGGCAGACTGCCCTTAGCGTATGCCCGGAAAGCGGCCAGGGCCAGATCTCGAAGTTCGTCCTTTGTGTATTTCTTGTTCTTCTCGAGCTCGAGCAATCGTTGTCGTCGTGCCTTGATGATGATCTGTAGAGGTTTAGGCAAGTCGCATAAGATTCAGCGAGCTCTTCTTCATACCTTATCGTCGATGTCGGTAATATTCATGACAAATTTGACATCAAAGCCAAAGTAATGCATCAGAATGCGACGAATAATGTCTGTAGAGACATAGTTGCGAGCATGGCCCAAGTGACTCTTGTCGTACACAGTAGGACCGCAAGCATACCAGGTAACTTTTCCCTTCTCAATAGGAACAAACGGCACTGGAGCGCCAGGCTTGAGCGAGTTGTAGAGCTTAAGCGACTCCATTGTGCTCGTGTTGGATCTGGATGGAGACGAATACAATCGATGGAGGGGTCGCAGTCGGGGCGTTGAGAACGGAGTGGGGATTTTATATCGAATAAGACGTTGTCGAAAGAGATTCATACAGACGCCAAAAGGTAGGACGAAGGGGAAACACGAGAACAGTAGAGGAGAGGGAGGGTATCGTGGGAGGTAGAACAAGACAAATGTCTACAACGAGAGGCCTGAGTCACAGTCGAGCCAAAGGGAGAGAAAGACGGCATAGATCACTTTTCGAGTCACCCGAGACCAGCGCTGAGCTACAGGGGAGCTACAGGCGACCAGCACCCAATAATAGCCTGGTCCATGATCGTTTTTAGTGTCACATTGAGTGCCCCTCACTAAAGCTTTCAGTGGAGACAACGCTAATTGTTCAGCCTCGCGCGTATTCCTGCAAATATTTTTCTGCCTCGTCTTTGCAAATCCAGTCTAACCTTTACCCGTCTTATACCAACTCAATTCTTAAGACACGCCTGTGCGTGCAGTCGCGTCAATGGTCCAACCATCTCCTTTCCTGGAGCCAGGAACTACAACTTCCACTGGCGACTTGGCAATTGTTCTTCTCTCCAGAGATAACCTTCAGCCTATTACACTGGAACAGTCGACTGGCGCAGTTGACGGATACCTCGAAGGTGCAACTTTAAACACGCGATTTGGATCTTTCCCTCACTCGACACTTCTTGGTATTCCTTGGGGTTCCCAAGTTCGTGCTTCAAATGTCGACACTGGCTCGAGAGGACGAAAGCGCCGCCGCGAAGCGACAGATGATGACACACCGACAACGACTGGACCAGACGATGATGTGGCTGATGTGACTTCTAAGCCTGCAAAAAAGGCTGTCGCAGCTGCAAGTGGTTTTATCCATATCCTTAGACCGACTCCCGAGCTCTGGACAAGCAGTCTGCCTCATCGAACTCAAGTCGTGTATACTCCCGATTACAGCTACATCCTTCAAAGAATACGAGCAGTTCCTGGTACTCGAATCATCGAAGCTGGAGCCGGCAGTGGAAGCTTTACACATGCCTCTGCGCGTGCTGTGTACAATGGCTACCCCAAGGACGAGAATGATAAGAAAGGAAAGGTTTTCAGCTTTGAATACCACGAGCCTCGATATATTAAGATGCAAGAAGAAATCCACGAGCATAAGCTAGATGGTGTCGTGCAATTGACACATCGCGATGTTTATGGAGAAGGATTCAATGTGGACGGAAAGTCTCCCCAAGCAACATCGGTCTTTCTTGATCTCCCTGCGCCTTGGGAAGCGCTTCATCACCTTTCAAGACAGAAGCCCGATAAGCTAAAGAAAGAAAGCGAGGGTGCTGACTCTCCTGAGTGGGTCTCACCTCTGGACCCCAAACGAAGTGTCCATATCTGTACCTTCTCCCCTTGTATTGAACAAGTCACAAGAACAATTGAGGAGCTCCGGCTTCTTGGCTGGAAGGACATTGACATGGTGGAAATCTCAGCTCGGCGGATCAACACTATTCGTGAGCGAGTCGGAGCAAATCTCCCTGCGGAAAGGGGCAATGTCCAGACACCAGCCAATGTAAAGGAGGCCATGCAAAGGCTCAAGGAGATCAATCGAAAGACGAAAGAATTCCACAAGGTGCATTTCAAGTCAACGAACGGTGATGGCGACTCATCGGCAATGGATGTAGATACCCCTGCCTCAGATTCACCCAAGACTGACGCCAATGGAAAGGTTGCTGAAGATAGCAAACCATGGATGCATGGCAATCTCTACCATAGACCTGAGAACGATCTCAAGACTCACACGTCATATCTCACCTTCGCTGTTCTGCCTCGAGAGTGGACCGAGGAAGACGAAGCAACAGCTGAGGCGAAGTGGCCATGCGGAAAAGAGGGTGGAGTGATTGGGAGCCTCAACAGGCAGGCTCGCAAGCAACATACAAGGGAGAAGCTGGCAGCAAAGAAGAAACAGAAGCAGGAGAATGATACCCAGAAAGAGGGAGTGGTCGAGGAGACTGCAGAGAAGCAATAATAAGAGAATCGCTGATAAGCGGTTGTGAGTTCAACATATCAATTTCTCCAAACCAGTTTGCTGCAGTCCAGTCGATGGCTGGGCCTTCAGTCAGCATTGTGATTGTTATCATTGTGATGTTCTTTGCCTCAATTACAAAACCCTTGTTCGCAAGGACGATATTCTTGCTTCATGCGTCCATGCTGGTTCGAAATTCCGCCGCACGCGACAGGCAGCTGACAAGGCGGACTTGACTGAGGCCATCCATGCTCGACTTGCTAGATCAGGTACCTCGCAGGATTAGTCAAAGTGCAGCTGTTCAATTGGCAGATGCAGTGACACCTGTCCAACGCTCATAGCTTTCACAAAATGCGCCTTTACGATTCTCGGCCAACTATATGGATAATATGCTCATCTTTTACCCAATCAGGGACTCATTCACCATACCTCGACGACCCACGGGTTCCTGGAAACACGAGAGGTCGCCTTTTGTGTGTCTCCTTGCATGCAGGCTTCCTTTCGGCACCCAGCGAGAAGAGTGAGGCTGTCGGGTGAGGAATTGCGTTAGGATTATCTGCGGACCTCGAGTTTGCGGCCCGGCGCAGCTGCCCTTTGCTTGGAGGGATATCCCTGGATTATATCTCTCCAACGCACCCGTGTTCTCGTGCACTTATTTCCGTTCTGGAGTGCTAAGCGACCGCCGCATCACGAATATGGTGAACAAAAGACACACTGCGCATGAGCCCCAACCTTCAACTCCTGCATCGAAGGCCATTGAGCCATGGCCCACGCGATCTCGGTGGTCGGAATGGGCTCTCCACAACTCGGGACTGTACTACTACCGAGCTCGATATATCCCATTCGAGGACATCTCATCAATACCGCCCACTGGGAGAAATTCGATTGTGCCGAATGTCCAAGGCGGATACATCCATTACCAATCCATGGGTGTCAATGAAGCGACCAGTCAAGGGTCCAGTCAAGCTCCAGAGCTATCAACTTGCTCTACCATGACAACACCAACAGCCAGTGATCCTCCGGTCTCTACACAAGAAGTGTATGGACAGCAAAATGATCAACTTGTCGTTTCAACAAAGACAACCGAGGATAGCATGCTGATGAGTGGAGCGCTGCAACCAGAGGCAGACACTACAGAAACTGTCGTAGTGATATCGAATTCCAATGCACTAAAGCGGAAATCAACTACATCCAAGAAACAGAAGGAGAAGAAGAAGCATGGAAAGAAGTTGGATGTGGACAAGAGGAAGCAAGTCAGCAATAAGGCGAAAGTGAACAAGTGGTTAGACACTCTATAATCCCGTGTGGCATTCTTATGTTATCTGGACGGCTTTTCAGATTTATGGCGTTAATAGGGAAATAGTATGTTTCAGCGACAATGTCGAATCTCTCAATTGTACGGATGAAGCATATAATACCCCCAGAAACTGTGAAATACAGGCACTGTGCTTTTTTTCTCCTGCGTACGTGCTGCACACAGTGTCAACCTAAACTCTCGCGGCTCGGATCAACTCTTGTCCACCTCTCCAACGTCCCTCACCACCAAGCCTCGTCAATTTTCACGATATACCAAGCTCCAGCTCAGCCTCGGCCTGTTTACACGCGACAACACGAAATCGATCCCCAACCGCAACCATGACTTCTACCATCGGTATTCCTATTAAGCTCCTGAACGAGGCGCAGGTCTGTACTCCTTTATATGGCACTCCTGATTGAGCTATCAAGCTAACTTTGCCTTATAGGGTCATATTGTGACGCTCGAAATCACTTCCGGCCAGACTTACCGTGGCAAGCTTCTCGATGGTACGCCCCCTCCCTCGCTATCCTTTTTTTTCAACCGCTTTCAATGCTTGGATTTCCGCTAACACATCACAGCTGAGGACAATATGAACGTCCAACTGAAGGACATTACCGTCACCGCTCGCGACGGCCGTGTTTCCCATCTCGACCAAGTTTACATTCGTGGCTCACACGTGCGCTTCTTCATCGTCCCCGATATGCTTCGCAACGCCCCTATGTTCCGCAGCCGTAACGTCCGTGGTCGTGGTGTCGGTCTTGCCAGAGGTCGCGCGACAGTCAGCCGAGCGCGAGCAGGCGGACGAGGAGGACGATAAACAAGACATAATAGAAATATGCGAGTTTTTGGCGTTCGGGCTTGGATTTTTACAGTGGGCATGCCTCGATTTTGGGAAAATGAGTGAAAAGGCTTAGGTTGATACCAGTCTAGAAGGGGGATATGCCTTGTGAGGCTTGCAAGACCTCACAGGAGAGGGTGGTTTTTTGAGATTGACTAGATTACAAAAATGAAGGCGTCTCTTACGCCTGGTATCTCGTCACCTTCTAAGTCCTATGCTTTTCAGTCCATATTGTACAGGTTCCCCATTTATTTCATTCGTCCTAGGGCTTCCTGGGCCTTGACCACCAGCTCGCGAACCTCGTTTATCTCATCGCCTTTTTGGTCTATAACTGGTTTTTCATGTTGCTTCTCGTGGCTGAGAACCTCTGCAACACTGTCCTCGACGCCTCGGAGAGCCTTGCGGCCTTCTTCTCGCACTTCGCCCTCCCAGAATGTTCGCGCTGCCTCCCACTTCTTCTGTAACCGGCTGCAACTCCAGACTATACCTAGTGCTGCTACAGCACCAGCTTCGTATACTGTCGAGGAGAAGGAGGAGAAATAGAGAAGGGCAGCGAGGGATGTTGTGAGTCCAGAAGTCCCTAACGACTGCACAACCAAGCGTTGTGCTAGAGCTTGTAGCGCCGGGACAGTCTCGTTTTGGAGATACCTTCGGGTAAAGGCAATATGACCAGGCCATTTTGGTTGTGTGGGTCGGTTGTTCACTGGTGCCAATGGTTCCAACTCTCCTGGGCCAAGTCGCTTCAGCTCAAGGTTTGCGTCACTATCATTCACAGAGTGTGGTTGCGGATAGTTTTGGTCCGCAGTGGCAGCTTGCGCGATCTTCCCGGTTAGATAAACAAGCTCTCGCTCTGCTGTTGGTAGGAACCGCTGGTTGAGCATATCATTTGTAAGCATGGCAACATCATCAACCCTCCAGAATAGTTGCCACCATCCTAGCTTTCGCCATCTTCGGCCTGTGAACGCCAAGTCGAGCTCGTCTTGTAACTCTGCATGAGCTTGCTGTGACCATGCACCAGCTGCTTGAATCAGTACAGGGGAGAAGTCCGACCCCTGACCGCTAAGAGTGGGAGCAGTCTGATAGGTCTCCCTGATTTCACGACGATTTTCCTCCTCGCATCGCGCCAAAATGTTGTTTAACAGAGATGTAATGAGCACTCGCACTGCGGGTTTCGTGGTGCCATCGTGGGAACTGATTCCTGACTTAAGCCATGTTGTTAAAGCAGGAAAGTTACTGTTGAACCACAGCCGCTCATACTCAATGGCATTGCTGGAACTTTGACGAAAGAGTGACACTCCCCTCTCGGCAAGTGATGTATCAACAAGTGCAAAGGCCGCATCGAGCTGCTTTGAGTCAACGCCTCTTAAATCAACCACTTTGAGCACAGACTCCTCTGCCTTTGCAACTGGTACCGATGTGACATTGACAGCTCCTCCAAACCCATCGCCGACAAGAATCGCCCTGTGCACAGGTGTAGTAACTGGTGTTACTCGATCTTCAGCCGATGGAATGCCGACCTTGGGCACCAGAACAGCTTCTTCGACCTGGATAGCCCGTGTTTGCTCATCTCTGGCGAACTCGGGAAGATGCGTCTCCATGAACAGTAGCTCCAAGTTGAGGTTATTCCATTCCGCCGAGGATACATTGACCTCACTCAAAAGGCTCGTTCTGGTGACTGTTAAAGTACTCTGCTGCTCTGCAGTGGACCGGATTCGAACAACGAGGGGGTTCTTTGGATCATGGTCCTTCAATTGGCGCTCCCATTCTTGTTCATCCTGCAGCGGATCCGTTATCAAAAGCCTCAGAACATTTTTCGCAGTCTGTCCCGCTTTCGAACCAGGTGCCAGTCCCAATAACGCAACCCGTACAGCTTCCTGGCCAGGTATTTGCCGCAGTCCCTGTAGTGCCAATTGCAATCTTGAAAGATTCACCAAAGACGGTGCGAGTTTCTGAATATCGAGAAGATGTTGTTCAAGCTCGGCACGAGGATTCGTCGACACAGTGTAGAAACGTTTTCCGAGGATAGCGCGAACAGGTCGTATTCGTGGCCGTGATGTAATGCAGCAAAATGGACATATCGAGACAACGTGAGGCTTCGATCTCGGTATCAAAACCCCGAGTTTGCCTGCACGAGGCAGACGGGCTCTCGGTGAAGCCATTTCCTTTGAGAAATGATTGGCGATGCGAGGTTCTATCTATGTTTGAAGATGGACCTACCAAAGCAGGGAAGCTCCGTTGGCGGCAAAGGGTCGGCAAATCACGGAAAGTCGTCACAAGCATCTTGACTCAAAGACCTCCCAACGAGCAACAGCCTTACAACCTAGGAAGGCCACTGTCGATCACTTGTTCTTGTGATTGTTTACTATGTATGGCGGCTAGACAGACATACATAGCAGGATGTGGGTTGTCTTCAATTGAGCGATAACAACTGTGCTTTAGCACGAAGTTCGTGACTGAGGTCCCTGTCCAACTATGGGTGATACCAGAACAGGTGATTAGAGCTAGACTTTATATCCTTGTCTGTATACATAAGTTAGAGTCCGGTTTGCAAGGCAGATATTTTCTAGCAATGCTTTGTCTCTTCGATATAGAAAGGCGATATACTGTCTCGTAGTGGAGAGGCCTAAGAGGGTAACTCCATGCAGCATACGGAGTAGCTATTGTTCCGCATATCATGACCCACTAAAAAGATAATCGCGGGGTGCCCCACCCTACGAGATGCTTCAGTACACCACCAGAAGAAAAAAAAAGAGGAAAATCCTGCCGTCGTACTCACAGTCAAGAACGCAATGCCGAAATCGTCAGATAGAAGGCGCGGTGGTGCCCGCAAGGGGCCATACGACAAGCCTGAACGCAAGACCATCTTCAAATATAACACGAATATTGGCCAGCACATCTTGAAGAACCCTGGCATCGCCGATATGATTGTCGCAAAGGCAAACCTCAAACCCACCGACACCGTTCTCGAGATCGGTCCTGGAACCGGCGTCCTCACCACACGCATTCTAGAACAAGCCAAAGCGGTCAAGGCTGTAGAGCTCGACATACGCATGGGAGCTGAGTTAACAAAAAGAGTTCAAGGCAAGCCCGAGCAGCAAAAGTTGGAAATTATCATGGGCGATTTCGCCAAATTAGATCTCCCGGAAGCTCTCCCCCCGTTCGACGTTTGCATTAGCAATACTCCGTACCAGATTTCGTCCATCATCATCTCCAAGCTCATTTCTCTGCCTCGGCCTCCTCGCGTCAGCATTCTTATGGTCCAGCGAGAATTTGGACTACGGCTATGCGCTCGACCTGGCGATTCCTTATACTCTCGCCTTTCAGTCAACACACAATTCACCTCCAAAGTCGCCCTGATCGCCAAGGTCGGCAAGAACAACTTCTCGCCGCCACCCGAAGTCGAATCCGTTGTAGTGAGATTGGAGCCACGGCCAGAAGTCCCTGCCGCCAACATACAAGAGCTGGACGGCATGCTACGTATCTGTTTCTCGAGGAAGAACAAGACTCTACGAGCGAGCTTCATTGATTCGGAGGAGCTCTGCCAGCGAAACTGGATCACTTGGGCGGCTATGGATCCCGAAAAAGTCGGCGAGCAAGATTTGCAGTTCTTCCGTGACAGCGAAGATACAATAGACGCTCACCAGTCTGTGTGTGGAATCCCCGTTAGCAAGGCCACTCTCAAGAGCTTCATCCGGAGCAAGATTGAGCATATCCTTGAGAAGACTGAACTCTCTGAAGCACGATCAGCCAAGTGTGACGAAAACGATTTCTTACGGCTTCTTTTGGCGTTCCGCGAGAACAACATTTATTTTACATAATGTCCAACATAACGATCGTAAAACATATTTTATCTTACCACATCTTCAACCTGGTCTGGCAGGTCTGAGACCTCCATCATCAGCACCACTCTCAGCTCGTAACAAGAAGATCCGAGTCCTGCGACACGAATTCGCGTGAGAACGAGATCCTCGCTGAGAGTACAGTCGCTTTATGGATGATAGAGAAGGAGAGTGAGGAGGACCATGGCCCCAGCCCAACCTGCGCCAAGCCAACTCTGCAGTTTCATCCGAGAGCTGCTATTACCGCGCATTATACCCCGATAATGGAGATTATCATATCATGACTGCATTGAAAGAGGAGCAAAATATTAGTCTAGTACACCTTAGGAGATTCAGGGCTGTCGTCCGGAAAAACACCTCAGAGCCGCGTAGCTTGGCATGAATGCAATACCCTGGTTCATCCTAAATCGCCCGATAATTGTACACTGATGTCATGCCGCACATGAAAGAGCTGCATGGAATAATCCCTGGCTTTGATCGCTCGCTCTCCTGCTGCAAAAGGCGACCCGAAGATTCTACTGCTTGTCTTTTTTTCAAGAAGATGCAATATGATTGGTTGCAGTAATAATCTGAGGCGAAGGCTTCACAGTTCTGCATATATTTTGGGTCGTGATTGTGAATCCTCCTGCAGCGTTCGACTCATGTCTTGTCTTATTCTGCGCGGTTTATGAAGGCTTATTTCCTCTGCTTGAGGCGGTTATTGTAATTGTCTTATTCGAAGCAAAATATAAGTAACTTGGATCCAAGCAAACCTTTATACTTTCAGCTTGTATCTCAAGTGCATCTCGTGCCCTGACGCTACAAACGCCTTGCTGGTTCATTTAGGCATCATCTGATTTCATTGTCATCTGATGAGTCCCAGCCTTAGAGTGCGTTCACGTTCCAAAAAGCCTTTTCCAACTGAATATGGCTGTAGTCATGGAACTCAACCCACCACCCCCATTCAACTCTCACTGCCAAATGCCGGACATCAAAGACGCAATAAAAGCAGCCTCTCCAAGGACAGCAGAGTTATTAGGCCTGCTAGAACAAACGAAACATATTCGCACTGATCTTGCTCTACAACAAAAGATCGTTTCAGACCTTGAGTCACAGTTATCAGAATCTAACCGAGAACTCGATGGATTAGATCGCAAGCGCTTAGCTGACCTTGAGTCGCATAAGAAATACCGCGATGGCCATGTAATGAAGTTTCTTTACAAAGCCAGCGGTAAAGAGAACTCCTTCACAGGTCAGGCTGAGAGGGAGGAGCAAAATTATCACAGCACACTTCAACAGGCGCATCTGGCATCAGAGCACAATTCGAGTGTCAAGGCTAAACTGGATGAAGAACTTCGGAAAATGGACGATCTCGACCAGAGCATGCAGGGTTACCTTGATCTGCAAAAGCAGCTCGACGATATTTATGATGATATCTTTGCAGGTCCAACGCCAGAATTTCCCGAAGAGGATGCAAAGGAGCATCAGAGCAATGATGCATTATCTGCTTATGTCGCTACAAAGACAGCCCTCGAACTACATCAGAAAGCACTAGATCTGCTCGAGCAAGCGACAACGACAATGACAGCTGGACTACAACAGGTCGACAAGGCTCTGCAATCGGGAGACATGAATCATCTCCGAGCTCTGAATAAGGGCAGGGAACTTGTCCAACAGAGCAAGATAACGGTTGACCAGCTAGTACAGCTTGGTGCGGATGTGATTGAGCTGCCACCCGAAGCCAATCCCCGCACCATGGAGGTCACATCTAACCTGGGCGATGTCTGGGGAAAGGTAGATATCGCTGGTGGGAGACAAGAGGTAGCACGATGCACAGCAGCTTTGAGCAACTGCTTGAGTCAGGCGAAGGAGAGGAAGTATTACTTGAGTAAAGAGCTCAAGAGGAAGGGTGAAGAGATGGATGAAGCCCGGACGGAGTTACAGAAGATTAGAAAGGGTATTTTCCAGGAGGTCATGGGTGATGATTTGGTCAAAGGGTCATAGACTGGCGTAGCATTCGGGATAGATACAGGGAAGATTAGACTCAACTCGGATCTCGGTTGATAGAGAGTCTTGAACCCAAAGTTAGAAAGCATTTTCAGCATCCTCAAAGTTGAGGTTGTCATCTAAAGGAATGCCTGTGATTCGTCTTTTCGGCAACGGTCGCTTAAGTAGCCCAGCCTTTGACAGCTATGGGTCTAATGTCAATGACACAATGCCAAGAATTGACAACGGTTGATTAATTTCTTAGTGTCTGTGCAGAAGACGGCTAGACTCTTCAGGTGAAGCTCCCTTGATGCTCAACGAATCTGGAGGACCCTTCAATATTGCAAGATGCTTGATAATCTTTATGAAATATTTCATCTGAGAAGGCCGCAGACCTTTCATCTCTCCCCCAAACAAACCAAAAGTCTGAATAATTTACTGTAACAGTCGCCAGTTCACTTATAAATTGTCATGTCGTTTTTGTCGAGTGGCTTTCCCTGTGAATGTCACTGTCCAAGACATGCGTCTTTCATTCCCATAGCATAGAGTCTTCTAGACATATCCCCTTTCTTAAAAAGGAAACCAAATCGTCAGGGACCGTTTTTCGCCAAATTTAAACGATTATTGAGACCCTGGGGGACTTTGACGGGTGCGCGGTCCAGGGCCACCATTTCCATTCTGGGGAATAGCTTCAGAATGATGATTCATGACTTTGCGCCAGGACCAGGGGTTTGGCGCTCGGCTCTCCATACACTAAAGAAGCTTATATCAAAGTTGAATGTGAAGGGTCCTGTCGTAGGACTTAAAGATCCAACGACAACCACTGAAGAAATGTTGTGTTACATCTAAATATCTCGTGATTATCAAGTATTAGCTTTGACTTTTCACTCATCTTCATCATGGGCAACTCTGGTATGTTCATAACTGCACTGGATATAAGATACCTAAATGCTAACAAGACTCAGGAGAACGCCCAATTGATGGCTATGTCGACCCAAACTTTCCCAACCCTGACGGCAAATGGGATACGCCTGTAATCATTTACGGTTACACGCCCGCATTCTCTCTCGCCGTTTTCGCTGCAGCCTGGTTCGCCCTCTTCCTCGTTATCCACCTGGTTCAGACAATCCGCTTTCGCAGCTGGTACTTTATCACATTTCCAATTGGCCTTCTCTTTGAGATTGTGGGCTATGTTGCTCGTGCACTCTCAGCTAAGAAGGATCCGTACCATCTGCTGTACTTTATCCTCAACTACTTCTTCATCGTCACGGCGCCTGTGTTCCTTGCCGCTGGCGTGTACACTATTCTCTCCGCACTGATCCCTCGACTTGGAAGACGATATTCATTCTTGCCACCAAAGTTTATTCTTTGGTTCTTTATCACTTCTGATGTTATTGCTACAGTTGTGCAGATCACCGGTGCTGCTTTGATTGGCGTAAGACAGTCGAACCGTGATGATCCAACGGACGCCAATAATATTCTTCTCGGAGGTTTGGCATACCAGGTTTTCTCCCTCGGTGTGTTCGTTATCCTCACGGCTTCATTCCTTTTCCGTGCTCGAAGGGAGGTTACTTCACGCGGCAAGAAGCTCAGCTTGTTCTGCGTTGCCTTCGGAGTGGCTACCATTATGATTTATCTTCGAACCTGCTTCCGCCTGGCAGAGACAGCCGAAGGCCTTGGGGGACATTTATATTCGAACGAGATCTTCTTTGCTTGTCTGGAGTTTGCTCCTGTGGCATTGGCTGTCTTGCTCTTTGCTATCTGGCATCCCGGAAGATGTGTCGGCAAGAAGGTCAGGGTGCAGGATTTGGAAAAGGAACAGACCCGAGTTCAGGACTTTTAATTTGTGAAAAGAGATACCCCCACTATCAGTCAATCCATAGCAGTAATCTTGGATCAAGTTTGTTGGATAGAAATGTGATCTTCAGCTAGGTACCTCGAGAGGTAGGGACTACCTTAGGCCCTGTAAGTTAGCTGCCAAGCTTAGTGGCTGTCTACCCGCTCTTGCCGCTGGAACCGAAACCTTCAGCGGTAACCTTCCGGGGGTTCTTACAACTTCAACAAGCGCCAAGAATGCCAGCTCATCCTCCTCATCAACAACCTCACAAACAAGTACACGATGCCACCTCTTCCCCCTTCCGCAAACCCTCTACCGCGGCTAATCACATATTACCAAACTCATCATGACTCCTCGGGAAATCTCATTTCTCCCCTCTCCCTCATCACACAACCCGGTATCGCCATAACCCACGTCATTGTCGCCGCCATTCACATCAACGATGATCCTCAAAAGATTACGCTCAATGATTACCACCCATCTCACCCAATTTTCCAGACTATGTGGGCTGAGCTACGTGTACTACAAGCCTCAGGTGTGAAAGTGATGGGCATGCTAGGTGGTGCTTGTAAGGGCAGCTATGCACGCCTGGATGCTGACCAAGAGACGTTTGATCGGTACTACGGCCCCGTGAAAGACATGATCCGAGAGCGGGTCCTGGACGGCCTGGATCTGGACGTCGAAGAGGAAATGACTCTTGGAGGAATTGTGCGGCTGATAGACCGTCTACGCAGCGATTTTGGGCCAACTTTCATCATCACCCTGGCCCCCGTCGCCATGTCTCTTCTTGACTTCACCAAGAATCTCAGCGGCTTTGACTACGAGGCCCTCGAAGTGATGCGCGGTCGTGATATCGCCTGGTACAACACACAATTCTACTGCGGCTGGGGAGATTGCAGCAATCCCCTTATGTACGATCTCATGGTCCGCAAGGGCTGGCCACCCGAGAAGATCGTCATCGGACTTGTCACCAACCCCGAGAACGGAAGCGGCTATGTGCCGATGAACCCTCTCAATATGGTGCTCACGACGTTGCGGGGGCGATATGGATCGTTTGGGGGAATCATGGGCTGGGAGTACTTCAACAGTATGCCAGGAGGAAAAGAAAGACCATGGGAGTGGGCCAGGGAGATGACCAAGCTGTTGAGAGGGCATTTGCTATCGGCGCCTCCACAGGCTACACAGCCAGTACAACCGGCAGTGGTGGAAGGTGGCTCGACAGCAAAAAACGAAGACGTTGATCCAGATGGACCTGGTGGACAAGATGCACCAGTGCCAAAACAGTTTGACTACTATTCGGATGGACTTGATGATTAGTCATAGAAAGCAAGCTGATCCAGGGACAGATGAGTTTCAAATTGCGGGCGATAGCGACTATATGGCCCTTCACAGTTCACTACGCTGCAATGAATAGACCTGTGTTATAGAGACAGTGTGGTTACCCTCACCAGGGCTCTAAGTAGCAGAGGAAGAACCGTGATCGGGTCCTTCGCCGAGCTGCTTGGCGGTCCATTCTCCCAAACTGAGACTTTGACACAGGAGGAAATAAGCCACAGGGCAAGGGATTTTCAAGCAATGCGGAACGAATTTAATTCTCGCCTATTAGATCAAGTCAAACAATACATCATCTACCATCTACCACAAGATGACGCAAACGAGATCCCAGATGTTGTCGATATGGATTTCGGCCACGACTTTGCTGAAGATGTGGAGGTAATACCTGAGGCTGACGCAGAGTCTCAATTTGCGGCCCAAATTGAGTCGCCAGATCGTTGAATCGTTGCCTTACGAAGTTCAAGACGTCGCCAAAGATATATCTGCCCTCCAATATGGAACTGCTGCACGGGATGCCATGGAGGCCTGGCTTGCTATTGGGACTAGCGAATCTGTCCTCGGTACTGCATTCCTCCAAAAGTCTATCTGTCAGTTGTTTGTAGATGACGAGACAATGGATCATAAGCTAAAACCAAGATGTGGGAGCCTCATCATCTCACCCGTCATCCAAAGGGTGAAGTTTACTCGCGTTTCAAGGAGTTCAGTCGCCAGGTTCAGCGTTATGCCAAAGAAATCTAGCTCAGCCGCGTTGTCTGCGAAATCCGTTCAATAGTTGCACCTGCAGATATCATCCTTCCAACCTATCTGACAATGTCCACCCTGGCACGGCACATCGGGGAATCCAGTCATGAGCAATTGATACCCATCGAAGCTGATTGTGCTTGGTGGAGAAGTGATGGGTGTGACCCAAAGGAACTAGCTATTGCTCACGACGAACTGAAGCCTGCTGCTGGCTGGTATGATGACGACTTCCGCGGTTCACCGACAGTGAAGAAGCAGCGTCACATCAAAGACCTGACACAAGCAAGACGCCGACATGCTAGAACAGACAAGACTCTTGCATTCTCAGCTGAGAAGGAACTCACTTTCCAATCCCTATGAGAAGTAAATATTCTAGCTTGACGGCAA
Organism: Fusarium agapanthi; assembly: GCA_001654545.1. NCBI lineage: Eukaryota > Fungi > Ascomycota > Sordariomycetes > Hypocreales > Nectriaceae > Fusarium > Fusarium agapanthi. The sequence continues at coordinate 45,061 of LTDI01000883.1, forward strand.
ATATTCAGCATGGATCTCAGCGTGGATGGCAGAAGCAGCTTCTGGAGCAAGCCGGGGGGAGGATCATTTGGGGCAAGTCGGAACCCCTTGAATCCAGTAAGCTATTTTGGAGCAATCAGTTTGTGTTTGGTGGTCTATCTGAGTGGGAGCTACCTGCTCACTATTTACCCCTGATCGAAACACGTCCCGCCCCCAGCCATTTGGGGGGGGAGAACACTCCATCATGTCAAGCAGATTTTGGGGCGATGAAAACGCAATGAGTCTCAATCAGCCATTATCATCAGAGGCTTCCTAACTATTGCTATGTATGTACTTTCTGTTCACAAATACGTGATCAATGTGATATTGTACTAACGTTAGTATGAGAAGCCAGTATGAAATCGGAATTATGAGTCATGCCATTCACACTTGCTCCATGGCCATGGCACTGAGAATAGCGATATTGATTAAAGATATTTACATTCCAACACCCTGAAATACCGAGCCTGTGAAAATTCAACCGCACTGTAAATCAATACCCCTATTACTGTGATATAATCGACTTCGTTTCTCAGTTCAAAAGAAAATCAAACCCAATTAATTCGTTTCATTTTCTGACAGCCCAAATTGATGACAATATGCTCTTGTGTGGGCAGGTCTTTATTTATCACCACTAAAATGGCTACGCTCGGCCGATTATGCTTCCCGTGATTTCTGATGCATTCATCAGCAATGAGGTCAAGTCCTAATTGAGACGTAATGATTTGTAGCAAGGGAGATGGGTGGTTGGAATTAAGGCATACGTTCAAGATGCCTTCAGCTTTGACCCCACTCCTTGTTAATTGTGTCATATTAGAGATGTAGGTTGCTACTTTTGGCAGCTATCAAGGACAATTCACTCATTCCTGGGTGCGTGTCGTGGGTGATGAGTGTCCCCCAGTATCCGGGTTTGTGGATAGTGCTGCATTGCCGGATCTATGGCCATTGCCCTTGCCCCTATCAAAGTCCTGGAAGAATCGAAACCGCCCAGCGAAATAGGAGTCCCTCCTGGAAGGGTATTGGGTTGTGCTGTTCCTGGGCCTGCCTTCACGAGGGTACGTCCTCCCATGGAATTGGTGACAGAATATTGTTCCGCAGCATTGGGAAGGGTATGGTTCAAAGGGAGAGCCGTAGCCGTATACCTAGGCGTGGCCGCCCCCTGAGAGTGCTGCGGAGCAGATTCATGGGGCTGATGGAGTTTCTGCCACGCCCTTGATATAGCATCTTCCATCTGCCCCATCTGATTCTGCTGTTCATCGACTCTCCTTTGTAGTTTTCTAATTGTTTCCTTTGCTTCTTGTATCTCCTCGCAATGAGTTTCAGCGGTAGCTGTGAGTTCGTTGGCACACTCTTCGATTTTACCCACCGCTTCCCGAATCTTGGCCTCGCGGTCTGCAGGTCGGGTGAGTTCAAAACTCCTTGCTGACATATCTTGGGGGCCTACTCTACCCCCCTGTTCTCTTCTTTGCAGAAGGCTGCCGTTGCTCACGGGCAGGGGGGTTCCGATATGTGTGTCATTGGTAGGGAAGGTAAACCCTGCAGTTTGATGACTTATCATCGAAGGTATGTCTTTGAAAGTATCCGCGACTCCCTTGTTGATATCTTCCATTCTCTCCAGCATGGAACGTCGCTGCGGCGTTCGTAGAAGGGGGGGGGGGGGCCAATGGCCAACGAGTGGTGAGTGCTGATGCTCTTCTTTTAACTCGTCGGGTTTCCCCCGGGGTACCTGAGTGTGCCCGCTTTCTCGAGCCCGAATATTTGGGTGTTTGTGCTTCCATGTCACTTTCCTCTTCGGCCTCACTCGTCGCTAGAGAGCCTTGACGGACTCTCTTCTAGGTATTGTAGTTAGTATATGGAAGAATTGATCTAGTATTCGGAGTACTTACGGAAGGTTCTTTGCATAACGGCCCGTCGTCGGACTCCGCACCAGCCATCTGGGACCCTTGATGCTGTTGATCTGGGCAAACCCAAGAACTTGTGACGATTCTAGGAAATTTGACAGCTAATTTAGCCTGCAACCTTGACAATTTTTTGATCCCGTAGTGTGTTCGCATGACGATCCATGTGCCCATGTCAACTCGACCTTCATCCAGGACTTGTGGCCACTAGGATAGCGGTTGGTATCATTCGTCTTGACATCCCCGTTGTTGATGAATCCCAGTAGGTCCTTTTTTGTATTTGTGTCCCAGGATTTATGATACTTGGACCAGTTTGCCTGGAATCGTTTCAGGAGGCGTGTATCATCTTCGTCTGGATACATTTCCTTGAACGCAGCAGACTCAAGGTCTGAGAAAGCTAAGGCGTGGTCGCTCATGGTTCAGATACTGGAGCTCGAGTTCTGTGAAGTACTAAGGGTCAGGAACTGAGGCTTAATTTCCGCGAGTGAGAAGAAGTACACCTTCTGAAGGTATTGGTCATAAGTGCAGTCCGGCGCGAGGGCGAAAAGAGTTCCCAGTTTCTGGGTAATTCAAGAAGATGAAGTTGTATACAATTATCTCGTGCCTCTAGTGAAAAGATAGCCGTGATATGGTTGCGTGGCAAGATGGAAAAGGGAAACGAAGATGATGAAGAAAGAATAATGGTAGAGGGAGCAAGGGCGTAAGTAAGAATTACCACGCATAAAATAATTCCAGAAACTTTAGGTATTAAGGTATTAGAACATACCAGAATATTTCTAAAACTTTAGCGCCATAAGTCTCGGGTGGTATGTATTGCTGCGTAGTGTCACTACGAATTGCAAAATTATTCCTACCTTATCTCTGTGATTCTGCAACTCTCAACGTCTCAACCCCCAAAATTGAATCTTCCTATTTCATAATATTTCTCTTACTCTTGAGTCAGCGCTTAAATCTACTCTGCCCCCAACTTGTCTTCAACGCACTGCTGTACACCCCTTATCATACTCAAGTCTATTCTGCATATCATACAGAGATGTTTGAAAGCGACCAAAACCAGAACGTCCCTCACCCAGGACAGGATCCTGCTCAAGTTCGACAGTAGATGTCACCTCGAGATCCCTCTTCCGTCTCGCCTGGTGTTCTGATGCTTCTCAACAACCAGGAAATCGTAAGCCCATTTACCCCCTTGTCTCATTCGATGGCAATCTAATCACAAATTAAAGCTGGCCGAGCAACTCTCGAAGCTGACTGAAATTGTCTGTGACCTGAAAATTGGATCTCGGTCGTCATCCAAAGCAAGCAGCCGACGTTCCTCAGATGCAAGCAGTCGCCGCTCTTCCAAAGGCAGGACAACTGGCCAAGAGCAACTCAGCGATGTTAAAATGGATGACTACGATGACTCCATCACCCGGCCTTTTGTCGACAATGACGATTTCTATCATATCTTTGATAGGTATATCCAGAACAGCGGCGCAACCCCAAATGTGAAGCGTAGCCGGCGCGTTCTCGAGAATGCAAACAAGTTTCGTGAGATTGCAGAATCTCAACTTTGTGATTTTTGTGATCCCTCAACACTGGGTAAGCCAATCTTGGTGAAAGACGCTTCTGTGATGGTGCTGATGAGACTGTAGACGAGATTCGTGCCCGTTTATTGTCTTTGAGTGACGATCAGACCGTTGACCTCTATATTACCCTCAGCAAGCGGTACAAGGGCGAAAGGTCCGAGGGTAAAAACACCGCCCTGCCCTCTCACCAGGAGAAAGTCGTTCAAACTCGAACTGCCAGTTTCCGCACTGATATTCAGGGCCCGGACGATGGCCCGGACGCCGAAGTCGATACCCCGCGCCGAGAGAAACGCAAAGCACTGCAGACTCCTGGCCCCCGTCGCTTGATGCGAGGCCGCAACGTGGTTCATGATAGCGAGGAGGAGGAGGAGGAGGAG
>LTDI01000885.1:0-26245 GCA_001654545.1 Fusarium agapanthi
ATCTGGACAACTATAAACCATGCTGGGGGTGGCCTTTATTACCAAAGTCTTTATTTCTGCCTACAATGAATATATCTCGCATATTGGGGATTTTTTGAAAGCAACATCCTATCACCAGCTGAGTTCTTTCAAAGGCGGCCTACCAAGGTCTTAGTCCAAGCAGTTATGTGCTCTTCACGTTTGTTGGTTGGACATAGTGGCTACGAACATTATTTGATTTTCGTCTTTCTGATCGCCTGAAGGTGAGTCAAGAGAAAGAATGATATGGTTTGTTATGAGTGAATAACTCCCAGACGCTGGGTATCTCTGAGTGTTTGAGACAGAGTGTGGCAACGGAATAACTCAAGTCAAGCTCTATACATCATGCTTCCTACACTACTAATACAGACTTATAGTTATGAATATTCTTTATATAGATGGTAATTGTTTGCCAAATTCCATAGATACCGATCCTACCTTACTCTGTGTAACAAGGTAATGATCTACTGGCTCTTATTGGATCGGCCAATGCGTGATTTCAATGCGAGATTTCACCATCGATTCAGCCCGATTTACCTCTGCAATACATACGTCAATGTTCCTGGTTCCTTGAAGTTGAGTCATGGCCAACGACCCGTTTGATGCGCCACGTTGTAGCAGATTAGTTTTCTTATTCCCAATTTTCGTGATACAAAAAGCATTTTCAGCCGCAGCGTTTCCACGTCTGTTTGCTAAACTGACAGCGATATTTCCTGTATCATTGGGCATCAACAATCCCTAATCGCAATCGTAATGTATCGATTCATCATGAGGAACTCGTCTCTCGCAGATCAGGATTCTGAAGCATTGGGCCCTTCACCGCAAAGCAACAGTGAAAATGATACCCTGGAGCCTCACGATGATCAACCGCTTCTTCAAGCTCCCGACGAAGACAGTTGGAAACCTCCTCGTGGGTTCTTCTGGATCCAGTTGGCAATTATGTCGAATGTCTTCCTCTACGGCCTCGATAGTACCATCACCGCTGCGACTTATGCTGTCATCAGCTCTGAGTTTGATGCCGCAAACACAGCCTCATGGTTGACCACATCGTATCTTGTCACCAGCACAGCGTTCCAACCTCTCTATGGCAGAGTATCTGATATCTTTGGACGACGGTGGTGTCTCTTCATTTCTACCATCACGTTTGCCTTTGGATGTCTTGGATGTGGTGTTGCCAACAACATCATCTTTCTCAATGTCATGAGAGCATTGACTGGCTTTGGCGGTGGGGGCTTGATGACAATGGGTAAGTGTAAATCCAAACTCTCTAACTCAGTTCCATTAACGTGTGAAAGCCACTATCGTCAATTCGGACATGATCCCTTTCAGGAAGCGCGGCATGTACCAAGCTCTTCAGAACGGCATCTATGGCTTTGGGGCTATTTCTGGAGCTTCCTTTGGTGGCTCGATTGCCGACCATATTGGCTGGAGATGGTGTTTTCTCTTTCAGGTGCCTGTATCAATCCTGGCTCTGATTATTGGAGCTCTAGTCGTCTCTGATCCGTCTGGAGGTTTCTCGCTCGATGGTAATCTAGGCACTGTCTGGCACAGAGTCGACTTCTCTGGGTCACTTCTCCTCGTCGTAGCTATCTCGGTTCAACTTGTGGGACTCGGCCTGGGAGGAAACGAGCTTCCCTGGGGTAGTCCTTGGGTGATTGGAGCCTTGATTGGGAGCGTTTTCTTGTTTGGTCTTTTCCTCTTCGTTGAGGAAAAGACGAGTGCCATCCCAGTTATCCCTCTCCGCTTGCTGCAAGGCAGGCTACCTATTGCAACGCAGTGTGCAAACGTATGCGCAGGTATGGCTGCATATGGGGTAAGCTTCCGCGAGTTGTCCAAGTTTAGTGATTTACACTAATCCTTCACAAGTACCTTTTCATGCTTCCGCTTTTCTTTCAGGTTGTTCTGCTTGACTCGGCCACCACAGCCGGTGCTCGACTTGCAATTCCTTCACTGGCGACTCCAATTGGTGGCCTTATTGCAGGTGTGGTTATGTCTCGTTGGGGTAAATTACTTGCTCTTGTGCGAATTGGAGCTCTATTGATGGTGCTAGGCAACGGCTTGGTGACTTTACTCCAGTTTCAAGATTCAAAGTGGAAGTACTTTGTCTATGTCTTTCCCGCAAACCTTGGTCAGGGCATTATTTATCCCGGTATACTGTTTACTTCACTCACCTCGTTCGGCCACGCCGGTAAGCACACGAGTCTCTGTCGATCAAGATTGCCAACTGACAAGTTTACAGATCACGCTGTCACAGCCTCGACAGTGTACCTCATCCGCTCACTAGGAACCGTCTGGGGTGTTTCAGTCACATCTGCCATCGTTCAGACTACACTCAGCGTTCGTCTGCCTGATGCATTGAGTGAGGTAGCAGATAAATGGAGAGTATGCCCTTTTTCTTGTCGCCAATTTCTGTCGTAAAGCCTTGATCAGATGCTAATCCTGCTTTCCTCATAGGTTATTGAGCTAATCAGACACTCTGTTGACTATATCCATCAATTGCCTCCCGACGTGCAACTCAAGGTGCGTCTGGTTTACTATGATGGTTTGAGATATGCATTTGGCGCCTCGACTGCCGTAGCCGTTCTAGGACTCTGCGCTGCCTTGATTGCTAGCGGAACTGGCATGCGAACAACTCACAAGTAGTCAGAGGTGGCCGAGACTTTTGAGTTCTTGAACGTCAAATGAGTCTCAGCCTCCTGCATGCAATCATATTTCTCTGGGCAAGCATTCACTTCATGACTGTTACTCGTTGTCAATGGCAGAGTTCCAGGACTGCTTAGATAGATAGATCCAATTCGATTGTTGTAGTGCATTACCTCTAAATAAAGGGGCCCAATCTCGACGACATCATGTGCCCACCGATAAGAGTAATGCAGGTAAACAAAAAAAAACATATTCCTCTTCGCTGGACAGCCAGAAGACAAAAAGTATGGTTCCGCCCGGGATCGAACCGGGGACCTTCTCGGTGTTAACGAGATGCCATAACCAACTAGACCACGGAACCGAGGTGTTTAATTACTAATGTTTGGATGTGATCAAGAACATATCGTGATTACCTGCTAGCCACTGATAATTCTATCTCAAGGTCTTCCTGTCTAGCAAGAGGCATCAACGGTCGGCATGATCGAGGCCACGAAGGCTTCAGGCCAGTAGGAGGTGATTACCTAGCGCCCGTAGAGACTGTTCAATAGCTTGAAAGGAAATGTAGCATCGAAAGATCGCTCTATAGATGAGGTATGTTAGTCAAGAGACACCAGCTACCTTGACCACGAACAACTTCGACATTGTCGTACCGGCTTTTCCTTTCTTTTCAGGAATCGATGATCTCATGCTTTAGTCTGAAGATATAGTTGGCATTATAACTAATCTCTCTGTTCAATGTGCCTTGAATGAAGCTGAGATATTGGAGCGTTGCAAGTGGAGCTGCTCAGAGAGGGTGATAGGGACGGGTCATCACTGCCAATAACTTAATGTGACAATAAGAATCTGATGAAGACAATAAGTACGAGAGATTCCTTAGTTATAAGTGTTCTATAAGTTCCTAGTTGCTGCTGCCTGAGGTGCCAGGTGACAGTGGCTGCCAGGCCTTGAAACTGCCTCCGCGATAGACCCCTCTCGATCAATATCACACGCGACTAAAATCGTCCCTTCTCTCCTTCCAATTTTATTCTCTTTGTCCTGCATTATCACCTCCTAAGCTTTCAACCTCACATACTAACCACAGCATCGCGACCAACTTCAAGCCTGTCCATCAGTATAGGGGGCACGTTAGAGCGAAACTTCCTCGTTGAATAACCTGCTTTGCCCTTATTAGTCGAAGTGTCGAGGATTCTCTCAAAGATTCCAAGGCGCATCCGGGAGTAGCATGTTCTATAGCCACGAAAGTAAGTCACTTCATGATATGTCATCAACTAGGGCACAACTAACATCGCTTGAGTCCTCAGCAATACCCAGTATGGGGTTGCCACCATTTGGTATATATCAGTGCCTTATTTTTGTCTTATTCTACTCACTGACTTTGCAATATAGGCTCGTCGCCACCGTGGGCAAGTCTAATCAGAAGCGGTTGACTCGCAAGGCAATTCAACAAGTCAACGTTCCCAAGGCATGCGAGACCATCATCGACCCAGGAGCCCCGTTGGCTCTACGTCTCCAAGGAAACCTCCTTTATGGAGTCTCGCGGGTCTATTCTCAGCAGTGCCGTTATATGCTCTCAGACGCTGAAAAGACACAATCTGACATGATGACCTTCTTTCGGGTTATGGATACAAGTGAAACGGACCCAAACGCGGGCAGATCAAAGTAAGACGTCCTTTGTTGCCTCACAAAGCTCTATGTACTGATATATTCTTCTAAGGCGGCATCAAATCACCTTGCAGGATGACCCGTCCTTTGATCCTTTGTCGACTATCCCAAAGCTCGACCTTTTGGCTAGCGTTGATGATTTGGTTCTTCTCTCGACAAACTTTTCGTCACAGGGCAGTGTCTCTCAAATGACTCCAAAGACTCAAGGTTCCAGCTCTTCAGGTCGAGGCAATTCACTTCTCAACTTCGACATTCCTCAGTCGTCGCATTCTGGCCGAAGTTACCGTCTCCCAACGGATCTTGACCACGATTCTCCTTTCGCAAAACCTTTTCATGCGCAGGACCCTGTGGAGGATTTCAATCCGTTCGGCGTAGACATTGCAAATATGCCTGGTCTTGACCTCAACTTTGACCTTGACGGCAACCTCATTGAGTTCGGCGACATGGAACCACAACTCCCTCCCCTTCCTGGAACGGCGGCATTTGAGGAGCAACTCCAGGTTCAAGCTGTCAACGCAGCCGGCCTTGGCGCCGAAAATGGGCCCCTTGGAGGGGACAATGTGATCATCATGGGTGAAGATGCCTTCCCTGACGCTGAGCCTTTCCCCAAGCGCCCTGTTGCCAGAAAAGCCACTTCCTCGGCCGAGCCCAGCTCTGAATCAGTTTCGACTGAGGAAGTCACAGCACCACTGCGACGACAAAGGCGACGTCGAATTCGTCAAATGGTCGACTGCAAGGACCATGTTGCTGCAACAGAGATGCGAAGCTGGTCTATGAACTATCTTGACAACATGAAGGCCAACTACAAACCGCGTCCTCCTACCACTGTCGCTCAGGCACGCCACCACGCGAAGGCTCTTCTTTTTGACAATGGGCTCGCGGGTATTGGTAGAGCTTGCTCAGGTGCGGCACACCCCCTCGCAGAACACTTCTCTGGTATGGCTCTCTTGGCGCAGTTGCAGGGAAAGAGTCCTGAGCCAGAACCAGAACTTGTGACACGGGGCCGCCGCCGTGCTTCTGCTGAAGCTTTTGAAGACGAGCAGAATGAAGCACGGAATGTCCGTCAAAAGGTGGACCATGCCAACGAGCTTGGGCGCAGTGTTGATTATGACATGGGTGCTATCATGTTTGGTGAAGACATTGCCCCTGAGATGGGAATGGATGCAGTGAAGGGTCTTGAAGATCGACACTCCTCATCCATGGCTCCCTGGAGTCGTCCTCCCTCTGCTGCACCTGGTTCGTCTATTCGGGGACAGGGTAGCGCACAGAAAAGATTCCCTGCTCCAAGTCCTCTGCATGCCCGCGGTAGTGCAATTCGTCCAATTGAGCGCTGGAGTGATCAGCTTGGGCCACAACATGGCTCTGACGACTTGGCGATGCTCCGTTCCCAAGATTCTTCCATCGGCGATGAAGGATTCATGGGTGGTATCGAATTCGGCAACGGCGACGACACGCAGAAATCTGGTGCAGTCATTGATGCCTCTGCTCTTGACTTTTTAGGCTATGCCACTTCTCGCGTGGAGTCCAAAGGATATACTCGTTCTTGCGACCAAGCTGACCGTTGCTGGATCGATTTCAATACTCTTACCGACGAGCTCCATGACCCTGCCAACTCCAAGAAGTTCGCATCGGAAGCTTTCATGCATGTTCTCGTTCTTGCAACTAAGTACGCCATTGCCATCGAGCAGGATGGGATTGCTGACAAGAAGCCCTTCGGCATCATCCGCATTGGCCTAACTCTTCCTCAGCAAGAGGTCGAAATGGCCGACGAGCTGGCCTAGACTTGTTTTTGGACCGGGGGGTTCAAATTGGTACACTATCGTTCATGCGAGTGTTATAGACGCATGGCGATGAAGCCTACGACAGAAACGACTTTTATTGGCGATGACTTTACAATTTCACGCGGCGTTGCCCATTTCATTTGCAGGGAGTCAGTCACCAAATTCTTGGAGTTCAGGGAACACTTGACATGAAAACAAAATGGGAACATAAGGTACTAAGGTATTGACAACATACGTGGGATATGGTCAAGGGTATACATCTTGATTTGGGGGATGGGAAACGAGGTAGCAACGGGATATTTCTGGTCCGTAAGCAAGATATTCGTTCAGTGGGCAAAGCACTCGATACATCATCATACTTAATGAAACAAAATTTGAACTACTTCGTACATGATTATTATTATTGGGATTATCTAGTCGAAGGGGTCGTCATCCACTACGCCCTCTCGATCTTCGAACTGCATGTAATCAGCAGATGTGCCCTCCGACTGAGCATTAATCAATTTCCAAGCCTCATGAACAGAGTCAAGGATGGAATCATCAAATGCTAGACCCAGCGACGGGAGGGAAAAGGTAGCAATGTCTCTATCTACGCTCAAGGAGTGTGGTCCACCACTCTGTTCGTAGTACACCTGGTAGATAGACGAAGACTCATCTTGGCCCTTGGAAACAGCAGCAATAAGGGACGAGAGAGCCTTTTTGAGGACTGGCTTCGCTGATTTGGTATAGACAGTGCTGAGATATATAACATCTGTTGACTTTTCGTTAGCATGATTGTCTTTTAATCATGTGACAAGTACAATAATAAAAAGTGTGAGGTGTGCATCAGGTTGTCAGAGATAATGATCGTCATTAGGATTCAGACAATGTAGATAAGTATTCGGTATGTGAATCATCATAGCACGAGGGAATAAAAGAAGCAAGAATAAGGTGCAACTCACATTGTCCAGAAGGGCATTCCCCAGTGTCGCTTGAGTGTACCATAGCATAAACTGGAAACTCGTGCGGGCTTTCGTCCTCAACGGTGACAATGCTCGAAGGAAATGCCACCACTGCGACAGCGGGTGTAGGAGCACCGTCAGTACACAGTTCAAAGACCGGAGACAAGTTTGACTTTGTGACCGCAGTGAGCCTGCTGATTCGAATACTGCTCGAGTCAGCTGCATCGGCGCCTTGGACCACCAATTTGGCCTTGACGTCGATATCATTCGTGAATGAGAGATCCAGCGGAGCATCGGGCTGGTCCGATCGTTTCAGATTCTTTATGCCATATCCCAGCATATATATCGCACCACCGACCGCAGCAGCACGGCAGCCCACTTGAGCCACCTCAGACAATCCACCCCATTTGGGATAGACTGCAGCAAAGCCAGGACCGAAAACGCCCATCGATGTCATATGTCGGTTGATGGCAGTCAAGCCATCTTTGACCAAAATTTTCCCATCATGACTCAGCGTCAGTGTGATGATGTAGGATTGAAGTGCTGCATCGAGCTTGAACTCTGAGGCCAGAAACTGTGCCAGCTCCTCATCAGCACGCGCCTGCCATGTATCGATCTGAGGTTCCGAATCAAAGTCAAGCACAAACTTGAGGAACTTCATCAGGGACCGCTTGGACCGAGCTGGAATAGACTTGTTGGAGAAGACATCTTCACGGGTCGATGGTATCCGACTGAGCGACGGTTTCGACGAGGAATCTGAAGGTGGCTGAAAGATGTAGAAGGAACCGACAGCGAGAAATTCGATCTGGCGAAATGCCTTGGAGTCGACGAGCTGGGTCACCAGCTTCGACCGCGAATGTATCAGCTGCGGCGCGAGAGCCAAGCTATAGGATCGCGGAGCACCTAAAGCGTCCGCATCTCGCTTCACCTCCGCAGAAGAGAACAACCGCAATGGGTCTGTCAACCGATTCTTCTCAGCCCACTCATCTATCTCCTGAAGGCTGAACGCGGCTTCGCTGCCTCCGTAGAAGTCGTTGGGGTCGACGTGTAGAATATTCTTGCCTGAACGCGACAAAGCTCTTCAAGAATGAAGACTTGGTCAGTCCGACCGAGGCAACATCTCAACAATGGAATCCAAAGCTTACAGGGCGAGGAGGGACTGTTGTAGCCCAGTGCCGCTGATCACTACATCCCATAGGGTGTCTGAGAGGGATTCCATGGTGAGGTTGAGACTGGGGGGATAGAAGGAGAGGAAGGGAGAGGAAGTTGGTCTGCCTTTTTATGATGCGCGAAGTTTGGAGAAGATTTCAGGTGGGGCGGGGTTGCTAGGTAAGCAGTGGAGGCCAGTCCGTAAATAAAATCAGTTGGCCCGTGCACTTCAACTCCCAGCAATGAAAGAGGATTGGCCGAGATTTTTCTCTCTTTCTCTTCTTCTTTTTTCCTCACCATCCGCTCAGCCCTTTACGCATTGTCTACCTCTTCTGGCGGAACATTGCTCGTGGCGTGGTAGTTTCATTACTACTCACTTTATGAGTGGTAGAGCAATTTGTCTTCCGGTATCTCCTGCCTTAGAATAAAGTCTGAAAGGGTGGGTCGAATGGCCTTGACACATTTCTTGATATAACTTAGTTCATGCTTGTAATGGTAAAAGCCACGGACGGCTATGAGCAATTGTGATGCAAATTCTTTTCATTAGGGTATCATTAATCTATGATTGGGTGATGGCCGCGTTGAACTCCCCCCATCTCTTCGTAGCCCAGCCTATGAATTGCTCTGACGTGAGGAACTGGGGCGTCAAGGCAGTTCCTCCATGCTTGGAGATGGATAAGATCTTGAGATTCCCGTCCTTGCAATCCACCACGACCGTTACACTCTCGTCGCAGAGTGACTCTTCAAGTCTGTCTGGGTCAACGAGTAGCCAGAACCTGCCGTCAGTGGGTCGGTCAGTTTCTTTGCCGGTAAAGACAACTGCTGTGCATGCGATTGGAATGTTCGTGATGTTGAGAGGTCGGGGCTGCTTGTGGGAGCAGATGATCATTTCTCGGTCAATGTCGTATCGCGCTCCAGGAAGCTTCGTGTTTCGTAGCGCAGCCATTGTAGCAGCCCATGCGGCGTCAAATGGGTTTCCATCGAATGAGATGAAAAATATATCAATGTAGAGCACCCAGTAAGCCACAACGGATCGGTTCTCATTGCTTATGTCCTCTCCGTCCTCTCCCATGCGATCTTCGAGGTCTTCAGATAGTGGTGTATGCCATATTCGCAAGTCATCAGGCTTGATGATTCTGGAGCTGTGAAGAAGGGAGTATATGCGCGTGCTGAGAGTCTGAGCAAGAGTGCTTGGTGGGCCACCTGGCAGAAACTGAGGAGCGCAACCCGTAGCAAGCTCAATGTTGGGCACCAGGAGGTCGTAATCTTTCAACTCGGTCTCGGTATTGGAGGCACGATAATTCGGGATGTTGGGTGTTAAGATAGTCTCGCCTCGTACACCACAAATGATGGTAGTGTCACCGACGCGAACAACAGCACTCCCATGAGCGTGTGACAAGCTCGCTAAGTTGACTGTTGGCTTGCGAGATTCGTTTCGGGCTCGGCCATTGCTTCGAGCTGGGCGGACATCATCAGAGGCGGGATCAAGACTGGCAAGCAGATACGGATGAGGCGACAGCTTGGCGAAAGTCGTCCTTGCGAGTCCCTTAGTAGATGTCATAGTAGTGAGTTAAACTGAACCGTCGGTCAGAAATACTGTCAGTTTGGGTTTCGACCGTGGTCGGTTGTTGATATGATAAATGGATGATGAAAAGTTGGAGAGATGTTCGCAGCCTCGTGGGGTCCTTGGTGGGGTTCAGTTGAGCTCTGGCCAGTCAGATAGGCTCTACGAGGTGCAAGGCTGACTGACCTCAAGTTCCAACGCAGGGTAAGTTACCTTATCCAAAGTATATTTGTATTGAGACACTTCGCGATATCAACAATTACATTTGACAAACTACTATTTTATTTGGCTCAGTTGGGTATTACAACTGGCTGTTTTCTCTATTAATGCACTTGGCGGGTGTCAATTATTACTTCACTACACAAGTTTTAATTAATGGAGGTAGTTTACGGAGTACTTCTTAGCCATATTGGCTGAGAGATTGATGGAATTTCACTTTCTAATGTCACAACTTCCGTATTGAGAATGCTCTTCGTTATTCTTGACAAGGAACTTGCCGACCTCTGTTCCCGTTACATGGCCCACTGTCAAAAATTCAATCACCAACAACGCCGTCAAGATCGACAGTCACAAGAAGCACAAGTCAACCAACATCACCAACAACACATTCCGTCTCATCCGATACTTACTGTACATCGCCAGGTGTCTATGAGGCGTGGCAAAAGCGACAGCAAAATTGGACAGGGAGCTTGGATCCTTTGTTGGTCCCCTCACATCATGGCATTTATCCCGCCGCGGTCCGCAGAAACTGTGCATGGGAGGCAACATATCACCAACACGCTTAACGGCCATGACGATGTCGTGCGACTCTCTGTTGGTTCAGGCATTTTCGATACACCACCGAACGACTAGAGACTCTTTCAACATTGACGCAAACCGTTCCTGGCCCATCATATTACGCTCGGATGATTCTCGACCACTTTGAGATTCTAAATGCCCGATATGAACAAGGGAATACTCGAATGAGGTTCGAGGCTTTGAAAGAAGGAAGCGGTGCACGAATCGAAGGACACATGCGATTAAATCTCCAGAAGGCTAATCACCTCTAAGAGCGAATCAGAAATCGCCTGTTACCGCCCGTTGAAGAAGCCATCTGAAATCTGCAAGGATCGTCACTGCGCCTGTCGGCCAATCATGTTAGCCTATCGCATCTCATCACAGCGTTACATCTTGAAGACTCCACCCCCTGGTTGCTTCTCCTCCAGACTACCATCCAGCCCCCAAGTCCATCAGCGGCCTCTAAGAGCAATTACCCGTTCTTGGAGGGGGGATAGATCCACGCAGATGGCTCAAGCAAGTGCTTGGATCACGGCACGAGTGCCAGGAACATCTTGGCCAGATGTGTCGGGAGTTTCCAGCACCCAATCCTGAGCCTTATTCAGACGCTCGTCTTTCCCGTGGTCGTGGATGAGCCAACAGCCGTTGAGAGCTTAAACATTCGGCAGCTATATTATCACAATGCTAATTTCTCGTCCCGTACAGCAAGCGCTAGGTCTCATTTTATTGTGAAGCTATCATAGCGTTCATCACATCATCACAGCAGTCTTGGGAAAGACGCAATGAAGCTTTTGTCTAAGAAACAACTTTTCACTATTACAAAGTTTCGAGCAGAGAAACAATAGCATGCTCCAGCCATCGTTGATGATGATCCCCGGCCAACATGCAGACCTAGAGCCTGCATCCCGGTCCCCTCAACAAGAAAACATCCACATCCCGCCATCGTGTTTCTCTCATTATGGATTGACCTCTTGATCCTGTATGTCACCCACTTTCATCACTCCGCCTGCGTCTGTTTCTCTCAACCACGCCAGCTCGCGGCTGTATGACAGCCGAATGATCCACTCATGGGGAGACGGCATTTCATGAGCTGGCCAATATCAGAGCTCCGTCAGCCGCTGGTCCTTGTGTTGACTCGTTCCTGCACAGACTCTTCCCGCATGTCAATCTTGAATTCCACCTCTTCCTATCCCTGTCTGCCTGCACAGTAGTGATATGCTTGCCGCCGCCGTATCACAAGAGCCACCCACCAGCTGCAATATGTTTGCTGAGCCTTACCTCTGCAGCTATACCATTCTCCGCTCGACGGTGAGGATCCGATCGCCTGAGGCCATATATTCGGCCGCATGCCCATTTAGACTCCACCGTAGCTCCCCGTCTTTAAGACCTTGCTTCCCAATACCCTAAGTTCAAGGCGTTCGCATCCTTTCGTTTATCATCTGTGTTATTGCCTTTGTACCTCTAATTGGAGAGTCTGGAATTCTTCGATTTGAGCCGATTGACTGTTTCACCTGGGCGCAACTCAACAGATCGCCGTCCATTGAGGACTCGATACCCCAGTCAGCCAAGTTGCCCTTGGTCTCATCTTGCTTAAATCACACGCATAAGAATATACGAAATCGCCGCCCGTTGATGTCGAATTAAAAGGCCTGTTCCGCGCTCTGTCGCCAAATACCACCAAAATTTACTGAGCTTTAATGCTGGTCGAAATGGCTCCCAACTCATATATGGACGAGGCCACAAGGACCTTCTCCGGCCTCATCAAGCGTATTTCTATTCCCCTAACACCGACAAGCCCTCCTGGTTTAGTTCAGGCGCATACAATTGACCCATGGGAGAAATCTGGTAAATACGGTCGAGGATGGTCCTATTTCGCCCTCGCCTTGATGGGCACTGTTCTCATTATGCGTGTCTGGCACTTCTGGCAGGACAAGATTCGACAAGCTATTTACAAACAGGAGGTCGAGGAGCACTACCAAAACCTCTACAATGCTGAGGTAGAAGCCATGTCCGGTATGCGCAGTGCCCAGAGCCAACATTTCTTCCCGGAAGGTCATGAAATGATGGGAGAGAAAAACTTCAGACCGAAAGCACACTTCTCCTCTGTTAATATCATCAATGATACCTTGGCTCTATTTCGATGGATCTTTTATCGTCCTATCCCGGACTTGGTGATTGGAAAACGCCGAATCACCTTCTCCTCACTGGCAGTTCTTACTACTGTCTTTCTTACTCTCGCCTTTGTCGTCCTTTATTGCTTCCTGCAACAGCCTCTATACTGGCAGAGCATTCAGTTCGGATCACCTCCCCTGGCGATTCGAGCCGGCATGATTGCGATTGCTTTGACACCGTGGATCATCGCAACTAGCATGAAGGCAAATATTCTCACTGCTATCATTGGCATCGGCCCCGAGCGGCTTAATGTTTTCCACCGATGGGCAGGCTACCTCTGCCTGTTCCTATCCCTCGTCCACGCCATTCCCTTTTATATTCAACCTGTATGGGATGACGGTGGAATGAAGATTTTTCAACGCTTGTTTCCCGGTGGCAGTGGCATCATTTATGGCACTGGCATCGCCTGTCTTGTACCCCTTATCTGGCTATGTGTCGCATCACTGCCTTTCATTAGGAGGACAGCCTACGAGATCTTTGTGGTTCTCCACGTACCCGTGGGAATAGTCTACGTTGGTCTCCTTTTCTGGCACACGAAGAACTTCCTCATGTCGTGGGCCTACCTTTATGCAACAATAGGTATCTGGGCATTCTGTTACTTCATAAGGCTGTTCAAGCTTAACTGGCTCAAGCCTTGGCGTATGTCTTTCATGGTTGGAGACGAGGCCGCTATTACTCTTATGGCAGAGAACGCCATCAAAGTTACAATCCCAACGCAGATGAAATGGAAGCCTGGCCAATACGTTTATCTTCGTATGCCTGGTATCTCCATCTTTGAGAATCATCCTTTCACCATTTCATCGCTCTGCAGCGATGACTTCCCATCAGAGTACGGCGAGCAATACCGCGACTGTACTCTGGTATTCAGGCCCTATGGTGGATTTACACGCAAGGTGCTTGATACTGCCATCGAGAAAGGGCCATTCCATACCTACCGTGCGTTTCTTGATGGCCCCTATGGCGGTATGCGCCGCGATCTAGCTGCCTTCGACACCTGCATCCTGATTGCCGGTGGCAGTGGTATCACTGCCCTTGTGTCACAGCTCCTCAACCTCATCAAGAGAATGAGGGATGGCAAGGCCATCACCAAAAAGGTTGTTGTCGTCTGGGCTCTGAAGCGACTTGAAGCTATGGATTGGTTCAGAGAAGAGCTGCGAATTTGTCGCGAGGCCGCCCCCCCCGAGAGCGTCACTTGCAAGTTCTTTGTAACATCGGCTGTGAGAGCGAGACCAGGCATGGAAGGACCAGGACCCTTCAGTCAGGTCGGCCCTGGCGGTCCTAATGGACCCCGAGCTTTGAGTCATATGTTTCATGACAAGCTCGACGGTTTTGTTGCGGGGATCGCTTCCAAGAGAAACTCTGCCCTGATCCAATCCGAGGCCCAGGGTGACCCCGAGCGTGAGAGGGAGCTACGGGCCGAGGACGAGGACCGTATCACAGCCCTCCCTCAGCAGAAGTACCTGCAACCTCACTCAATCCCTCCTCCTCCTCCGGGACCACCTCCTACTAACCAAGATGAGGCCCTGAGGAGACTTGAGGGTCACGGCTATCCCGAGGACAAGAAAATTCCTCTTGGTGACAGCGAGGAACCCATTAACAACGACCCGGAGTTCCATTTCAGACCCATAAAGCAAGATAATCCACCTCAGTTTAACTACGCGCCAAGGTCTCCTAGAAGACTTCCAGAGTCGTTCCCTACGGAAGAAGAAGCATTCCCAGTTCGGGCTCCCGAGCTTGCTCACCTGAGGACAGCTAACCCTGAGGCCGGAAGACCGCGACCGACATCAACATTTGGCCCCCCATCCGGCTTTGACTTCGGCTTCCCCCAAACCCCAACTGAGTTTCAAAAGAGTCTGATGCGCTTCGCGTTCCCTGTGCCTCATCAGATCGATGGAGGATGGAGCGTTGAGTATGGCCGTCCTGACCTAGGCTACATGCTGAAGGAATGGGCGACAGGAGGTGTCGATGGACGAGGCATCCTTGGCCGACGCACGGCAGTCTTCGTATGTGGCCCACCATCTATGAGAGTTGGTGTTGCCAATACGGTTGCCCGACTCCAGGCGGAGATCTGGGGAGATGATGAGCTTGAAGAGATCTTCTTACATACCGAAAACTACGCTTTGTAAGAAGGGAGAATTGTGTGGATGTGTTTAGAGGCCTGTAATACTATGGATTGTGTTGGGTTGATGGAGACGGAGTGAAGAGATACCATGAGCGATCTGATTTTTTGATGACCTAGTTTATATATATACCAATCTACCTAGGTACTTTTGGAGGTGCCTTGGCTGTATGAGTTATTAGGCAATTGAGCCTCAGCTATAATATCGATACCCTTTCTACTATCTAGTATCTACTATCTTAGCACTTATAGTACATACCTACCTATCTATTCATCGCAAAACTAGTGGAGACCCCATGATCGGAGTTGGCATGGCATGATGACATGACAATTATGAGGAAGTGGCCAGAAGGGTTCACGAGATTGCCCCTACCCCTCACGTAAAGTCATGATGAACCCCACGCTTAATCAAGAGGCACGCACGTTCAAGGATCGTGATTGGAGAATGGCATTAACTTAAATCGACAAGGTGGAATAAGGTATGAGGACCTTGGAGGCTGTCTGGCTGTCTGGCTGTCTGGCTGTCTGGCTGTCTTGGTGATTGATGATTAAGGTAAGGTAAGGAAGGTATGGCCGTGATGGCGTATGGCGTGGAGGCAGGAGGAGACACCTTGATGGTCCCTGACTTATTATGTGAGAAGAGCCTGAAAAGAATAGGTAGGTAGGTAGGCAGGCAGGAATTGGATATTCGAGTCAAAGAGGTTCTCGCAACTGAGTAACTTCAACTTTTCAATGCCCAAAAACATTCTCTCTCATTCACAATTACTTATCATTTCTCAAGTCGTCAGATACTTACCACGAGCTCTTGGTAGGCGGAGAATAGTGCAACAACCACAACAGAAACCACTTACACCACCTAACCATTTGCTTGCTATCTTCAAATCCCCAACTGAAGGTACAAAATCAGTAAAAATGGAGGCGTGGCCAGTTACAGACCTCGACAAAATCGCAAAGGGGTGGAAAACTGCCATGAAATACTCCAAGGAGCGTCTTCAACGGGTGCATGACCTCGCAGCTGATGAACTGGATGATGCTATCAATGATGGGCACTTGGTTCTCGAGACCGTGTGCTTGTTTGTCCACGCTTGCATCAGACACAATCAGTACAAGTACGCAGTTCACTACCTGCAACACACATGAGAATTTAACTAACTGGACTCAGACTTCCTCTATCGTTTTGGCGAGCCCTCCATGCTGAATACGGTATCATCGTCTATCCCACGGCATTCACAGAAGACATCGATATTCGAGGCCTTAACATGGACGTCACATTTACCGAGGCTTACAACGGACATATCGGTATGTATAAGTCCCCGTCTCAGGCCGTCCGCTCGTTAGTACTTACACAAGCGATAGTGATGTATGGTGGAGCGCGCGGGATCAAATACCCTCCCCGATGTCCCATTGAGCTCATACGAGAATCTCCGCCTGCCTACCAGAAGGAAACACCAAAGATAGAGTCGTGATGTTTCTAAAGTCAAAAATATGTTTTCTGTGTATTATTGGAATTAGGTTTGGCGGCCTGGAGCATGGTAGCGTTGGTGGTTCAGAGGCAAGGCGATCTGTCATGCCAGACAGAATAGTAGCGTCTGAACATTGATGATTTCAAGAAGATGAATTGTCAACAGATTTTCTTTATTTCCAATTGGCGTGAAATGACATCAGCTTTCTTCACGCTGTCCGATAGCTCCGTCTCGGTTTGCTCTCCATATCCCCTCCTCATCTTCAAACTCCTCACGTTTCCAAACCTCAACTTTGGATTTGCACTCTTCCAACGCCTCTTCACCAGCTCGCCACGCCGCTTGTCGATGAGGTGACGAGACGGCGATTAATATGCTCTCTTCTGCGATAGGCACGGGTCCGAGGCGATGGATCATGGCTACCCCGCGGAGACCATGCTTATCGCGAACGTCCTTTGCAATGGCCATCATGGACTTGAGAGCTCTGGGGTGATAGGCTGTATACTGTAGCTCCTTCACTGGCTTTCCTGCGAAGTTATCGCGGGTAGTACCTGGGCTTGGTCAGTGTCGGCGTGGACAAAGAAAAACCTGTGAGATAACAACTCATTACCTGCAAATAGCACGATTGCGCCAGCTGAGGGGCTGCGCACCCGGTCCATGATGGCTTGGGCATTGAGATGATCATGAGTCAGAGCGACGTAGCAGTCTTGTTCTGATAGTTCCCAGAGACCTTGAACCTTTTCTTGAGTTGCCATTTTCACTTGATCAAATGTTGGAGGAGAGATGAGATGAGATAAGTATGAGTTTATATCTCGGAGTTGTTCTATCAAGAGTGGGCTTGGTTTGTATAAGGGTCAGAAGTCAAGCCATACTATTTGAGACTATCATGGTTGGCGAAGGCCCAACAGGAATTACTAGGTACCAATAGTAGATGTTAAGGTAGTTTGATAATCACTTTCTCCAGCTACCTACTAACTTAGGTACCTATGATTGCCTGCCCAAGTTATTCGCTGGTGACGGCACTCACTTGAACGCATCACATCGCGATGACTAAGCCCCACTTCAATATCTTATTCCTCCCTGCTGCCTTGACTTTTTGACTTTCGTTTATACAATTTTCATCATAATTAAAACCTTCTTTCCCTCCATCTTTTCACTTTCAACCGCTTCTAAATCCGAAATCGCCTTGACTTGGCAAAGGATACCGCGTTAGCCGAAGCTGCTGTGCGCGACGACCACCAAATGCGATCCCCCGATCGCTCGAAGACGACTAGCAAACCAAGATGAACATGAGCGACGAATTTCAAGACCGAGATGCCGGCTACCGATCGCGGCAGGGTAAACACATAACCCGAGCCTCAGGCAGAGATGGGAAACTCGAGAAGGACCTTCATGGATGATTTGAGCCTCATAGCTAACTTCCCCACGGGACGGCGAGATCATTCCAGGTCTCCGCCCAAGCAAGCTTTCCGCGACGATCCTCAAGAGAGAAATTCTCGATACCGGGATGACGAAAGGGACCACGACTACGATTACGACAACCGGTCTGGCCGTCACGATGATGGATACTCAAGAAGAGGCGACGCATCTCGAGAAGCGCGCTACAACTCTCGCGACGAACATGACTACCGAGGCATGTATGATGATGGCTACGTAGACAACAGCAACGATCAAGGGCAACGACGTCATGAGGACGACAAGCGGAGTGGCAGAGGACGGTACCGCGACGGCGATGATCCACGATCACAGTCTCCGTCTGGAAGCTATCATAACCGCGGTCGCTCCGGCAGCCCAACGCGAGATGCTGGCAAGCCTAGCGACACCGTCATTCTTGAAGGCCTGCCTTTCAGTATATCGTCGAACGAGGTTGGTACCCTATCGGTCTATGCAAATTGTTACAAGAACCAAATGCAGGCTTCTGGGCCTAATGGATTCGAGCCTCACTGCTTTGGAGGACGGACAAATTCTGCTGTTGTCCTTTGCATATGTCCTCAATTAGACGGCACCAGCGGCGCAACATATTCCTTGAAACCAGTTGATGCCAGTTCTCAAGACTAATTCTCCCGCCTATAGCTGCGCGACAGTATCTTGAGCAACTCAGTTGCCGCCGAGTTCCCCTCAATTGACGTGCGCGTTTCCGCTTCCAAGGGTCAGTAGAACGTGCTTGTTATTTCACGTTCTTGTTGCTGATACGCACGAACAGGAAATCGCAGAGCGTTTGTGCAGTTCCAGGAAGTTGACCATGCTGTTGCTTTTATGAGAGAACATTATCCAAAGCTTCTTGTTGAGATGACGCATTCCACTGATGACGTCCCAGAAGGGAGATTCGATGCGTACATCCATTACGCTCGGAATCGAGATGCGCGCGATGAAGCCGACGTTCGGGGAGTTCCCAGTGGTGACTGGATCTGTCCTACTGTAGGTTTGCTCCCACCCACAGCTTCAGCTACACAACCACTAACGAGATAGTGTGACTTTTCCAACTATTCTACCCGAACCAAATGCAAGATTTGTGGCGGTCCACAGGCTGGTAAGTTGAGCGAACATTCTAGTAATGATGGAAGCTAACGTTGAAATTCTAGCCCCAGCCTGGCAATTGAGCCTCACAGGCATGGCAGATGCTTCGGATACACCCGCACAAATCCTTGTTGTTTACCCCTTGGCGTCGTTTGTGACTGAAGACATGCTAGCCGAAGACATGAAGCGACTTGAGCTTGTGAAGCCTAACCAGACCAAGGATACGTCTAATGGAGCACCCAAACTGAAGTCCACAGCCCCGACAGGTGACACGACAGGTTACGGCGCTCGACCTGGTTCCCTTTATCGAGTCTTCCTTATGCGTGACGCGCACACGAACGAATCCTTTAAATATGGGTTTGCTGAGTTCTGGACGGTGGAAGATGCATCGGCCGCGATGACGAAGTTCCACAAATCTCGATCATTTACTGTTGCAGCATGCCCAGTGACAGTATCTAGCACTCATATGGGAGTTTTCTTGCCTGAACAGCGCGAGGTTACACCGGAAATCGAGCACCTGTCGTTCAGACCCTTGCTCAACCCCAACCTTCGTGTTCGCTACCGAGACTACCATGTGTATCCGAGCCCGCATGTTGTTAATGAGCAGCCTCCTGGAGGTGAAGGGGCCTCAAAAACAACCGAGGAAGATGGCAACGATAAGAAGTCAAAGAAGCGCAAAGCAGAGGGAAGTCTCGCTGCTTCTTCCACGAAGAAGTCTGTGCCAATGATGGCGGGCCAAATGGCTATGTGGCAGCGCAAGAGGGATGAGCTTCGCGTCGAGAAAGATGCTAGACCGGCACGACAGGACAAGGCTGAGTTCAGCGATGTGAATCGGACCCCACTTCGCATAAACCTGTCAGGTTCAGGAGGAGACTCATCGAAACCCCAGAGTGCTATTAAGATCTCACTTTCAGGGACACAGAAACTTGGTCCTCCAGAGCATGCGGCTCCCAGCAAGCAGGGCTCACCAGATGAGGCGGATACTCCCGGCAGCATGACGCAGGCGACTTCAGTCTCTGGAGATGCACCAGCCTCTTATGTCGATCGTGATCGGTTGATGTGCCTGATTTGCATGCGCAAGTACAAATCCGTGGATGAAGTTAACATTCATGAAAAATCTCGAAACCACAGGAACGCAATTGAAAACGAAGAACAGGTCAAGGCGGCATTGCCTAGATTAGCAGCACGCGACAAGAGACTTCAGAAACAGGTCCAAGAGAACCCCGACTCAGCAGCTGCGACATGGCAATATCGCGATCGTGCTAAAGAGAGGCGAGCTGCCTTCAACCAGCCCACCAAGCCAACAGCCGCACCACAGGGTAAACTCAAGTCGGGCCCAAAGGCGGAAGAGGCTGCGCCCCCTCCGAAGCCCGTTCAGTCTAAGGGAGCAGGTATGCTGGCCAAGATGGGATGGTCAACCGGTGCAGGTCTCGGAGCCAATGGAGATGGGCGTACCGAGGTCATCGAGACAAATGCTTACCAGGAGGGCGTTGGATTGGGCGCAGAGGGGGGCAATCTTGGCGACGCAGCGCAATTGGCTGAGCGTAAGACAAAGAACAGTTACGCTGAATATGTGAACACGGTGCAGGACAGGGCACGGGAGCGGTACAACAAGATGGGCTGAGATGTTGACACAAAAAGGCCATGTAATTGTAGATTGGGATATACATAGATAGGTAAAGGCGTTCAGAATTTGCTATGGAACTGAGGATGAAACTCGACATGCCAACGACAGGTGCACATCTTGAATTAATGGGTATCATTTTTAAATATAGGACTTGAAGAAGCCAGTGTCTTGGATTCTATGTACATTCGCGAACTCACTTGCAGCGTCTGACGCTGGCTTCCATCTTCATCTTCTATTGCCAGTCTATTCTCATGCTTACAAGAGAGTGAATGCAATACCCGCAGCCACGATGAGCGTCAGCATGGAAGCAGGAGACAAATGACGGGCAGCATTGTCGTCGGCTTCAGAACCGGAGGTGCCTATAAACGTGTTAGTTGAGGAGTGAAGAAGGATGAGACGGACACAATAAGATGACTCACCCTCGACACCAGTAACATCTGGGAATTTGGTGTCCTTCTCTTTGAGTTCAACGATGTTTGACTCGCCAGTATTGTGGTTCGCCTCAGCGATGCCCAGCTGTTCATTTGCCAGGTCATAAACAACATAGGCAGAACGCAGGAATGTGTCTCCGAGAAGAGTGACGCCCCCAGTGAGACCATACTGACTAACAGGGCTGATTCCAAACATGCAGACGCTGTCCCAATCATCGAAGTAGGAAGAGACTTGAGGGTCGTCGAAGATTTCTTGCTTGTCGGGGAAGGCATTGATGACCATCTCGCTCATGGGAACAGAGATGGTTTTTCCGTCGAACTTGAAGTCGAAGCTAACACCCTTGCCCTTGTCTTTGCCGTATGCGCAGTCTACAAAGGGGATAGCGACATCCTCCACGCTCAGGACGTTGAAGGCCTTGTAGATAGGTTCTACTTGGGCCTCAGGCAGGAGGCAGACGGTAGCACCAGAGTCGAGAATGGCGGTGGTGTCTTTCTTGAGACTGTCTACCTTGATCTCCTGACCCTTTGGTGTCTTGACCTCGAAGCCTTCCAAGGCGACGGTGAAGTGAGTGAGGTTGAGGGTAGAAGGGTCAGGCAACAGCGGCAGAGTTGCAAGCTTGCCGACGAACTTTTTAGTGTCAAGACCGCCGAAGAGGATAGTTCCTTGCTCAGCACTGAGGTCGTTCTAGTTACCGGGGTTCATTAGTCAGGGGTTAATTATTGTTGTTCCTTGCTGACTTACCAGCCAGAGACTGAAGGCAGCTCGGTCGATCAGGCCCTGAGACACCATATTCTCTACAATGGTTGGGTATGTGCCGTTGGCGACGACATTTGCAGAGAAGCCCAAGCCCATTAGGCCCGTTGGACGAACAGATTTCGTCGCGAGGCCTAGTCTCTGCTGCTTGATGCTTTTTCCATCGATGGTGACGGTATCGTGAAAGAAATCACCACTAATAGAGCGGGTATCAAGATAGGTGATGGCGAATCCATCACGGTCGACCAGTTCATAGGTACGACTCTTGTCAGGTTTAACTAGGTACAGAAGATTAGTACATTCAGTCATGTTGGGTGAGATGGGAGAAGAGGTTACATGTAGTCATACAAGGGCCAATGGCCTCTTGCTTGGTTCTGCTATTCCAGAGATCGGTGTCATCTGAGTTGAGCCAAGTATCACTACTACCAGTGTCAAGCTGATGTTTTGACCTGGGGTACCGACTTAAAAATCGGCGTAATATCAACCCCCTGTGATGTTGTTCAGAGCAGCGAGACTGAGAGTGTCGCGGCTGTGAAGGGACGATTCATGGTGGAATCTTTGCTTTACAATTGGGGCAGAGACGGTGCCAGCAGAAACTCCAACGGCGAGAGACGTTAGAAGTGCAAAGGTTCGCATTGTGCTAAAGTCAATTGGGAGGCTAGTTAGGCTGCCGAATAGAGTTGAAGACTGGCGTGGACGATGAAACTCAAGCACGCGTTAATCTGTAACGTACAAGAAACAATAAACGAAAACAATATATATAAATAGACTCTAATACGATGAAAAAAATAAAAAGATGAAAGATTTAAATTTATGAGACAATAACCAAGGAACAAGCTTAATTCCCAAGGTGTTTTAATCAAGAAGGAGTGAAAAGAAGAAGAAGAAGAAGAAGAAGAAGGAGACAATTGTAATTTAGAGAAGGAGCTGAACTTTTGTCTTTTGATGAGCTGGAGAGTGCCAAGACTTGCCCAGGCGGTTGAGGCAAGTAAGGTAGGCAGTGCCTACGCCACTGAAACGCCAGAGTCTGAGTCTGAGTCTGCCTTATTAGGTATGGATGTCCAATTGGATCAAATCCAATGGATCCAATTCAGCCACGAGAGCCCTGGGGAAGTTCCGGGGATTGGCATTTTTTAGCGGTCCTTCAAGGAAATAATGCGACTCTACAGCAGTGGATGCCATTCAAGTCGGGCGGGAATATTCCATTGGATCCATCCTTCTATGGATTTGTAGGAAGAAGGAATTGGCAATTGCTACGTGTACGAGGCTTAGCTTTGCTGAACAGTCTTGGAACCTACGAGTCAGCTGGAGCCTGAAAGGATCATGTTTCATGAGTCTTTGAAGGTGATTAAATAGGTACACATGATTCGTCCTTTGTGACGAGAGACAAGAGACAGGGTGAAGAGCTATGTTCATCATTGGAGGTTTGAGAAGTACTTCTTTTCTTGTTGTTCTGTCTTGTCGATACTTTGAGCCAAACAGGCACAGGCATCTCTTCCATCTTTTATAGCACAACTTTCTGGGACATTGGTACTTTGTGTGTGACTTTGCATGTGAATTCTTCCTGGATGATTCAAATCTTGATATTATAGTAATTAGTGGTAGCTCATAGTGGCAGGAAGTGGCAGACGACGTGGATCGAAGAACTTACGGGACGAGTCCGTGGAGATACGCCTTGTTCTTGGTTTCAACCAATGTGACATTGCAAAGGCTCAGTTGATCCTCTAGAGTCTCGGCAGGTTCGTGCTCATAGTCTTCTATCCACACGCAGACAGGCTTCAGTCGCCGGACTTCGGCCTGTAGACAGCGCAACTCCCAACTGTCCACCTTTCTCTTGACAGTGTTAGGCCCCGTCCTGATCTTGTTGTACTTGATCTCGTCGTAGCACTGAAAAGCAACGGGGCCTATCACCTCCGGATCAACTGGCAGGACCCCTTTGTTTTGAGACTTGATGGACCAATACCGGTCCATCAGTCTTGGGTCCCAGAGGCAGTTGAATGTCACAGGGTGGACTCCGATAGTCTGTACGATCCTCTCGAAGGTCACCTTGCATACAGGACACCAGTCAATGACGATTGCGATGACATTGACTGGCTCGCACTTCTTCTGGAGGAGGAGCTTCTTTGCAAAACCGATGAAGGACTTGGCCCGCTTGCAGATCCATGTCTCCTCGTGCAAGGGGTGGCCACAAGGAGCGAAGAGAAGATGGCGGTCTTGACACATCTTGTTAGTATAATCTGTAAGGGGAAATGAAAAAGTTGGGAATGAAGGAAAATGAATCAAGGCTTGCCTCGAATGGGTTGTTCCTGTGTTGTAGTGTCCGAGTGTTGGAATGTTTGTATAGTAGATATCAAGATCAAAAGATTATGATTAAAACGTTTGAAACGCCGAGTTGGTGAGTGTTGTTGATTATAATGGAGAGTTGAGAATGATGAGGAAAGGAGAAAAGTCTGAACAGAGCAGAGGTCACATATTTATACCGAAATCTTGAAGGCTATAGCGGTCATAGACCGTATTCGGACTCTGGCTGAACATATGCTTTTTCTCCCGTGTTCAGGCGGACAGGACAGAAAGTGACAAGAGACAACTCAAGGGCATCATTGACGCATGCTGCCGAAGGGTATGTACCTATGCACTTGACTGAATGCACAGAGCCACGGGCAGTGTTGTTGGGAGCTATCACAATGCTGTAGCCAATGAGTCTGAGAAGATTTCCCATACATGATATGTTGAATAACGCTTTGACCATAGAACAGAACAGGTATGCAACATACTCTGAACAAGCCAAAGGGCAAAGGAGGTGAACGATGAACAATATATCAAACAGCTGTCCAGTGCCTGAACGGTGAAAGTGAAAGAGAAAGTCATTGAAAGGGTTCAAATGTGACGTAGTTGTCAAAAAGATGGTAATTATTATGTATGGTATCAGTCAACAAACGAAACGAGCAAACAAACAAACACGGCTCATGGCTCAAGAGGCAGTCTGGTCTGACAGTTCACAGCTTCGCACCCTTCTCTCCGCCATCTTGCTTAAGTCGAACAACGCCCTGAACATAGTTAATTAGCTTAACTCTCATATCACTCAAATTAAATCAAATTAAATCAAATCAAATCAAATCACTCACCTCTTGGAAACACGTCGCCAGCAACGCCCCGTCCTTACCAAATATCTTCTGTGTAACAACACCCCTGCCATCTCCCGCCCACGGACTCTCCATCTCCGTAAACATCCACTCATCCGCCTTGACTGCCATTGGCTCGTGGAAATAGATGCTGTGATCCAGACTCACCAGCATTCCCACCTGTGCCCGCCCCTTCCAGTCCTCCACGTTACTACCCATGCCCTCGAATTCGCACAGGCTCTTGACCTGCTCTTGGGTCTTCTCATCCAGCGACGGTACCTCTTCTGGCAAGAACGGGAAGCGCCATAGTCCGTGGAGGCGGGAGACCGTGCCTATGAAGTAGCTGTCTGACATGTAGGCCAAGGCGTTGAGATGTGCTTGGTGGCCACCTCCAGCTGAAATCTTTTGTCGCGAGCGCATCCACTGTCTGCTCTTGCGGTCCTGCGGCTTGCAGTTCGGGTCCTGGGCGCCCAGCACTTCAATTCTGTGGCTCTGAAACGGCCCAGTCCTTGCCCACTCTGGCTCGCCATCCCAGTCATCTGCCGGCGGGCTCACATCCTTCGGCAGGCTTGCTGCATGGCTGACCTCCCGTCGCTTCTTCTCAGGAGGCGTCTCGCGTACGAAACTGATGGTGGTGGTAAAGATGCACGCGCCCTTTTGCCGCGCTTGGACCGTGCGTGTTGAATACGAGCGTCCGTCGCGCACACGCTCAACATGGTAGAGAATGGGTATCTCAGAGTTGCCCGCGAGCAGGAAGTAGCAGTGGCATGAGTGGACTAGGAACGTCTCTGGCACTGTCCTTTGCGCCGCAGCGAGACATTGTGCGATGACAGCACCTCCATATATACCACGAGCACCAGGAGGATGCCATTGAGGTTGTGTGTTTGTAAAGATATCCTGTGACCAGTCAGTAACGCTAATTATTTGTATTGCTACCATCCATGCAGTGAGAGTAGTATCACATATCATTCATTCATTCATCACCGTATCCTTTACGTAACTGAACTAGGTGATGACAAAAGAGGCTCGACTTACAGGGCCTAGAACCTTGATCTCTGTGACGTCCAATACATTCTCAATCAGAGACTTGCTCTCATCGTGCTCCGGTGGTCGCAGTAGAGTCGGTCTAACGTGGTCCTCAATGACAGTCATTTTGCTATGCCGCTCCAATTGAATGCGCTGTATTACTGTCGATGATGCTGGAAAGAAGTTGTGGATACTCAGGAATAGTAAATAGTATAGATACTGACTATCTTTTAAGGAGAAAGATGATGTATTTAGAGGCCGAGCTTTCATGTGCTGCCTCACTACTAACGTAACCTGCCCCTGATGAGTTCAAGGTTGTGCTTCTTTACCGAGGTTCGGAGTCTCTGCCGGCCGTGGGGCCGTGGGGCCGAATCTACCTCGTTATCGGCCACTCAGAGGCCGGCAGAGCGCAGTTATTCTCCGTTCCGGGAATTACAACGGTACCTATATTGCAATTTGATAGTTCTCAATACCCGTTGGCT
>LTDI01000886.1:0-14821 GCA_001654545.1 Fusarium agapanthi
CGGTATCACGGTTGGAAGAGGGAAGAGGGGAGGAAAGAAAACTTAAGACATTTATTCTAAGTGATAAAAAGATTTAGGCAATTTTGTCCATATTTAGGGGTGTCTTTACTGTTTTTATTTGGCCTCCTCTTCTAAAGTTTCATGTTTTCTTGTTCCTTGAGGGGGGGGGGGGTCGCTTCTGGGGAAGTGAAATCAGAATCATGAAATATGTCATCTTAGGATGTTCCGGATCCCCCATTGATCGACGGGGATTAAACCCACCAGGGTATGCCCGCTCATCTCTCTGGTAGGCCTTGATAGGTGCAGCAAGGATGGCACCCTGCGGCACATGGATGCCGTTGGAGAAAGTGAAGCCGCCCTGTTTACCCACGGCTCGCTCAATGCCCGTCTCACCAATTGGGTTGTAGCGAATGCTCCCTCGGATGAGTGAGTCCATTGGCGTCAGCCTTTGGAAGAATTCATGTGAAAATGCATCGCCTTTGGCCAAAATCTATGTCTTGGTTCTGCTTACGGGCGAAGAAATGGTGGGATGAAGCGGGCGTACAGCGCTGACGCAAAGAATGTGGCGGCGTATTCAGCAGTAGCATCTCTGTACTCCTTGTTGTCACACAGAGGCTGACCTGAGATAATCCGGTTTGCAGATCTGCTGAGAATAGCACTGGCTGTATCCCACATATTTGTCTGCACAATACCATTGGAGCCAAGCTTTGAGGCGACATTGTCATCTAGAGCAGCCTTCATCTCCTCGTTGACCATGGGCATTTTATCCGCGACCTTTTGGTAGAGCTCCTTGTGAATAACATTTCTGTAGACGGGATGAATGACGATGTGAGGACCAAGGGTAGTGCAATCAGGAACAATGGCTTGTAGAGTGTATCTTTTGAGAGAAATGTTATTCTCGGGTTGTTTGACATATTCATTGAGGAGCTGCTTGGGCGCCATGAGGATGAAGCCCGTGCTGCAGTGAGGGATTGGAACGAGCTGAATACCGCCATGGCCAGCTTCAAGTATCCAATCTTGTAAGGTTTGGACCCAAAAAGGAAAACGGTATAGCTGACCTTGCCATGAGTCTTGTTGAAATACTCTCTAGACTTGAGGGCAACTTCATATGATGCTTTCATGAATGTACCAACACCTTTCTTATCACCAGCCCAGTTGAACTTGTGGTAATCCTTGCAGAGTGCCGCTTGAAAAGCGGGTTGAATGAGGTGTAGCAGTAAACAATAATCTGAGACAGAAACGCCCGGACGGTGGTAGCAAGATCAACGACCATTGTGACAAAGCCTGAGGTTGAGAAGAATGACGAATTGTCCCAAAAGTGGAGGTCAAAACTGCTTGTAAACGTCTCGCTAAAGTGAGGGATGAGGTCAAGGGTAAAAGAACTTTGACTGGAGTAAAGATCACAATCACAATCTCTTGTTAATCCCCGCCCCACCTCGAGGATGCGACCGTCACTTTTTAGGATCCAACCCCGAGAATCTGAGTAGCCAATGGTCTCTATGAGAATGCTGACGCCTGATGACGATCGATTTTATTCGGTATGCAAGAGTCTTATTCAGGGTCGGATCGACTTCTTGGACATAACTTGTCATGATTCAGAGTCTACTGCACGACTTCGCTTACATCACGAGGGCGGGCAACCTTGCTCGGAGATATCCTTGTCACAAGGTGTCAGTGAAGAAGGAGGAAGTATCGGCGATTGTGCGCGTGAAAGCATGGCATCCCATCTTAAGTTGTATTTCTCTTTTCTCCTCGTCCTTATGACGTTTGTTTACCGACTACCTTTCTTTTGACCACCTTCAATCTGCTGATTACACTCTCGGCTTTGTCCAACATCAAATATGTCCAGGACGGATACCTTCATAGCCTCGGCGTAATGCCTGCATTGATGGGGCTGGGGCATCTGGCTCCAGCCATAGGTGCTATGCACACAGCAACCGGATCGTATAATTTCCCTGTGAGTCTACTGGGACTTATTGGTACCATATCAGCTGTCGTTGACTGCAAGTTATACTATTGACCCTATTTGACTTCGCCTTCAGGACGTGTTACTAATCATCCTCCCCTTCAGCCATGGATACATACAAAGATCTCTCGCCATCACACCGACCTGCCAAATGGATATGGAACCTTTGGGGATACAGCCTCTGGGCCATTGTTCTGGCCTGTACTGCAATGTTAGACCTTCACACCATATACGAAATATACCGTGTCCTACCTCTTGGTCTGGCTTGGGGAATCCCTTGCGTCCCATTGTACTCGATCTCCAAGGGCTGGATTCTAAGCAAGCCCAAAACTCTGGTAAGTCCGACACTCATTCCAAACACAGGACATATTCTTACACTTTTAGCTCTTTGAAGCAAAGTCATTGGTAGTCGCATTCTGTATGGCAAGTGTTTGTGCAGAGGCCAGCATGGCCTATTGCTGTCGGCAGAAGGAGTACCAATGTGCGAGCAGAGATTTGAGAACAAGAAGCTTCTATCTCGCCGTCTTATACCAATTCTTCCGTGAGACCTCATGCGACATCAGAGATATTCCGGAAGATACCAAGGAAGGTCTCAAAACATTGCCTGTCAAGCTAGGCAAGCAGAACACGGTATTGCTCTTGGCTACCGTTGGCGTTCTAGCAGAATCGGTTCTCACTCATGGTATCGACATAACGACCACAGGAATCACTGTGAAAGCCCCGTTAATTGCCCGCGCATTCCTACGAGTTGGGTTGACAATGACAGCATATTGGCAGGTGCTAAGGTTTCCCAGGCAGAATTCGTGGGCTTGGGGATCTATGTCGCTACCGGGGCTGACTCCTGTGCTTTTTGGTTCATACATCATGAGAGATGTCTCTAATTATCACAGTCAATTAATTTACATATGGCACATCGGTAGAAGAGAGCTGGTATTAATGAATCAGCAAGTTACCTAAACTCACAGCAAATATTTCACAGCAGGGCAACGAATTTACAAAAAACTAACATCTGAATTTGAAGCAATTACGCTATTTTAAGAAAGCATAGCAAATCAAAGTAAAGCTAGAATCTATACACATTCTCAGGCGTATTGCATCTTATTCCCTGTCTCAAAATGAGGTTCATTTCTGCTCACCCTTTTCCGGCTCACTAATCCCAGCTTTCCCGTCCTGAATTGACCTATTCTTCATCATCTTAATCCTCCTCTGTATCGATATCATGAGTGTCGACGTTGGCTTCGTCATCCACCTGTAGTTCCAAAGCAATACTGGCGGAAGGTCCCCCAAATGGCTCTTGTATGTAGCTGACCATTCTTTGTTCAGCAGGTGAAAGAGGATTATGGAACGCAAGCTTTTTGTGAGGCCCGTCTGGGAACCTAGACCATCGAGCGTTCTGGATCACAGGCGGATTAGAACCCCAAAGTTCAGTCGAGACAATGACGGGTGTGAATGTGCACGGACGATTCATTTCAGAGCATGGTTTGCAAACCCAGATAGCATCGCGAGTCTCATCTCTCATACAAGTATTAGTGCCAGGGGCCCAACTATACTTGCAAAAGTCACACCTAATTGTCCCTGGCGTCTGTCGGTTAAAATTACCTGTGGTAACAATCCAGAAATAATCTTCAAGAGGAGGCTGCTCTCGACAAATGATGGTCTTGCCATATCCAAATTGATTTGCCATGAGCTGAAAGTTATGTTCCCACGATGCAAGAGTTGGAGCTGGTGAGGATGCTGTCCGCCGTTGAATCCATTGGCAAGTTTGTTGCAAATGATCAACAGTAAGCTCCATGACTCTTCTAGCGCCAAGATGTGCATTCTTCTGTAGACCATTGAGACGACCGATCCAAGTGATGCCTTCAAGAAGTTGAATGATAGTGTAGGCTTTTCTCCATCCCACAAGCATGTCACTTGTTGTTCTGCGTGTCCTGCCTTTATGACAGAGTTAAACTGTAGCTCATCTATTGGATGAAATATCATACCACTCCATTCGTATTCCCAAGCAAGACACGTCGTCAAAGTTCCGAAACGGTCCAACGCTGGAACAGCCGTACCAAGGATGACTGTGAGACCGCCTGCCGTCCATAATCTCGAAGATCAAGTGTCCAGACTTAGGAGGAGAGTCTTTAAAGACTTCTTCGGGACAAGTAAACAATAAGCGGTGGAGATTCCCGTCGTCATCAAAGTAGGGTAAAGAGGCGCGTGACTTCGTGCCTATTTTGTGTCTATTCTCCGCTGTTGGATGGTCAATGTTGCAAGGCCTTCTATAGACGGTATAGCTTTCGGATTCTGGACCCAGTTCTGGGACTCGAAAGCAGTCAATGATTGGAGAACACATGCTGTTAAACAATGGGCTTAAAGAGTTGCATCCTCGTATGTCAACGTCCAGATGTTGTTGCCACCCTGTGATAATCCGAACTTGTCCTGAAAGTAACTGCAAGAAGGCGCATTGCTCATGCATGAGCTGGAACTCGGCTTTGTAAATAAGATTGGAGTTAGAGTTTGTAATCCATGAGTTGTAAGTGTCAAGAATGTCTATCATTGTTTGTTCTGCCATGTCAAGAATAGTTGGGTTCTTCGGTTGTTGATCATCCCTATACCAAAGGACACGCATATGATGATCATCAGCTTATGCTTTGCGTGCAATGCTGTAATGAGGAGTGCTTGATCCTTGAGCAACCTGTTGTCTGTGTTGTTTCAGGCGATTTCGAATGATATTGGTTTGTCCAATATAAAGCCCGACTTCATCTCCTTCATCCAGATTCAGATAAAGAATCACGTAGATGAACTGACCTACACCTTGGTAGGTAGAAGCTTCTGGGAGGGACATGAGGTCCTGCAATCCGAAGTTGCCATCATTAAGAAAGTGTTGTGCCTCGGGGACCATACCAGCAAGTATGCCATCAACATTGGAGTGGAAGACTGAATTGGCAAAGAAGTCGTTGTATCGATCGTTGTTCATCTTCATATTAAATAAACTGTTTTGATCCTGTCATAAAGCGGACCAAAAAGCTCTAGCAAACTTTTGGAGTTTGGTTGTCCCTTCAATATCTGTAACAGCTGATTGAGGTGTGTTTGATTGGTTGTCTTGTTGCTTCTCACGCAGAGTCCGAAAGTTGTTCCCGATAGTGATGAAGTTCAGGGGCAGAACAACTAAGTAAATAATTAGCAAGGTTCTAGAGTTCTAGAATGAGACTCATCATGAAAATGAACTCCCTTGCGTATGAATAACGCTTTGCCCCATTGACCATCGCGATGTGTGTTGTAGAGGAAGCCTACTTCGTTCTTGTAAATATGGAATTTCCCATTGTTCTTCCGGCTGTATGGGATATGTCCGCGTAGGCGTGAGGGGATGTAACTTGCGTTATCGTCATATTCATACTCGCTTCGCATAACGATGGCTCGCGGTGTCTGAGAACCAGCGGGGAGCTCTGGGAACTCCTGCAAAAGGAGGTCTGTCATTGTAATTGGTAGTGGTGGAATTTGGTGTTAACCGGAGGTAGAATAAAAGAGATGTAGAGTTGTTTGGGATAGCCTTATGAGGGTTGACGGACTTGGTGGTGGTGATGATAATGGTCTTAATATTAATAAAAGAGAAAGAAGCATTGACGAAGGTAGAGAGAAAGCTAAGGAAATATCCAGTTAAGCCAGTAATGCCATTATAGTCGATACCCTAGTAGCTCTGGCCTCCCAGTTCTTCTCTTCAAGGGACAAGTGACACCATTCCACAACTTTGTCGTTCCTCGTAAGTCTCGAGCATCTCTCGAAAATGCTTATATAATGACATCAGCTTAGAATATCACATCGATGTCGAGGACACGGGCAGGCTTCATGTCGCAGCTGCCATCTTCGACCATGTCAAGGAACAGCGTATCTTTGGCTTCGCAGGTCGCTTTAGCTGGGACGCTGTCCTTGACATTCTCCGAAAGAACTTTCCCAACAGAACATTCCCTGAGAACTTCTCAGGTGGAGAGGACCCTAATGAGATCGAGCCAAAAGACAAGGCTGAGCAGCTTCTCAAAGACCTAGGCCGTCCTGGTTGGACAAGCTTGGAGGAGTCTATTTTGTTCAACGTAGAAGCGGTTGCAAAGGCAGAAGAGGATCCCAAGCTTTAAGATTAATAGACCTAGTATAATAACTCACTTCTATAAAATATTTAATTAAAGTTCAGTCCGGCGGGCAGAC
This sequence comes from Fusarium agapanthi, assembly GCA_001654545.1. NCBI lineage: Eukaryota > Fungi > Ascomycota > Sordariomycetes > Hypocreales > Nectriaceae > Fusarium > Fusarium agapanthi. Next base: position 6,152 of record LTDI01000886.1, read on the forward strand.
GTTGATAAAACGGTCGGACCATCGGACCTAAAAAGTCAATTATATCTTAGCAATAATAGACCATCGCCAAACACAAGTTTCTATTCTATAGAGAAAAATTCAAAAAGAATGACCTGCGTATCGCAGGTGGCTGGATCTCTCCCGCCGGGAATTGAACCCGGGTCTCAAGCGTGACAAGCTTGCATACTGACCACTATACTACGGAAGATAACAGGCTAGAGCCTGCTGTAGTGGGTTGTGGTGGAGAGTCGCGTAGTAGCATCTATAATCATAGGGAGAGCCTCACGCTAAGTTCCAGTGGATGGATCTGTTGAGAGGGATGTGTGTGTATTGACTGTGGCTAACTAAGGTCTCGGGCCGGGTGGTCCGGCTGATATATGAGGTAGTCAAGGTGCCTAAGGCACCTTCAACAGGGTCTTAATTACAGAATATGCTCAACAACCTACACCAGATGTATCGTGAAAGCTTATGGGTAAAATCTTATATCGGGAAAAAGATATCGTGCTATCATTCATTATCTGTGTTCGCAGCCTAAAGCTTAACCTTATAGGCCGCAGTCATCCCCATAACCTACACCAGATGAAATGTCTCGGCCCCCACCTCTTCATCCTCAACCTTCCTCTTGATGTACATATCCGTGATTCCATAAGCCATACAAGGTCCAACATATTCATAGCCATCTCCGTGTTGTCGCAACAGAACAAGATCCTCATACCCATCCACAATGCAGATGACATCTCCAACCTTACAGTTCTGTGGCCCCATACCCAAATATCCAGCATTAGTCTCGAACAATTTAGTATGATAGTTTCGCTTCATCATAAAGACCTGTTGAGCATCGACGTCAAACATCCTCGCCTTCAGTTCATCAGGCCCCCCCAATAAAGGCGAGATACACCCCATCATGTCAGGGTTGTTTCCTCCATCCTGAACTATCATGACGGAGAGACCGTCAGCCTCAGGTGTCTGGAAGTATTTAGTAACACCTCGTGGCCGATCGCTTTCTGGAATTTGGAGGTCTAGTCGCTTCGTGAAGTTAAGCAATAGCAACATGCTTGGTGTGTCTGGTGCCAGTTTCTGCATCCTCGCAACCACTAAGAATAGCGCCCAAATCGAAGGGATCTTGGTTGGATAGAATGGCATACGGCTGATATAGTCTTGTATCCAATCGGCAAGACTACCTCCCTTCTGGAGATTTTGGATCTCTGGGTTTCCTCCGACCTTCTTCAACGTCTGCAATTTCACGCCGGATAAGTGTAACTTGGCATCCGAGATAGTTGGCCGTGGAATCTCAGGGGCCAGACGAGAAAGTTTAAACTCTCCATCAAATATTAGTGTCGGGTTATCAGTCGCCCTTGATGGAAATTGCGGTGCCCATGATGGCAACCCAAGAGGATCTTGGAAGACACCAGAGCCAGCATCTCGAAGAAATTGCAGTTCTCTCTTGCCACTGTTCCCAATTATATCGAGCACAGCCTTGCAGTAGTCTACGTAAACGTCTCTGACGCTCTTGGTGTAGTCTGGGCTGAGGGGTAATGAGGTGAGGCCTAGGAGGCCATAGATATGGTCTTTCGGATCTGTAGCTTCAAGTGTGCCACCAAAGACCGAAAGGCGAACCGCCGTCCGTTTTTGCTCTTCTTGACTCTCTGTCAGTCTTTCCCCATACATATTCTTGGCAATATCAAAGCGCAAGATGTTTCGTAGCTGGATGAAACCGGTACCCTTGGGTGGACAAAATTTCATCCAAATATGGCTTGGGACAAAGTTTGGTTTCGTAGCTTGCTTCTCAGTCAGCTTGAGGGAAAGGATCTCGAACATGCGGCACACGTTCATGAGAGAGCTGTACTCGATGCAGACTCGCGGGGCAATGTAGAACAATGTTGAGGCCAGAACGTTCTCCTGTAAGATCCACACCCGTCGCCAATACGGCAATAACGCAAGGTCGTCTAGAGATGCCCAGAACTTGTCACATTCAGGTTCTTTTGTAAGACCACAAGTTCTCAGCCACTCCAGATCCATCAGGTTATCAACTTCCCACCTTGCTGCCCTGAAAGCCTTGCTCAAGACCATAATGGTTGTGATAGCTCTCAGGATATTATCACTCTCTTCAAAACCCAGCCATCCAAGTACCAGATCAGCTGATGAGTAGATATCGCGCATGAGCTTGACTTGCTCAGTCCGTTCTGCAGCGTCGGCTTGGTTGATGCAAACGGCGTCGACCCAGATTCTGAACTTGGATTGATCTCTATCGGGAAACTCGTAGTGCCAATAGCCTCGAACTTCCTTCAACGCTTGGGTGAGACTTTTTGAAACGGAAACTTCAACGCCGTCGATGTTGATGTTGACCCTGTCAGCTGCACTCCCCCATACATATGATAGCGCCGCAAAGCGCAGTTGTTTGCTAAATGTGACTGTGTGCAATTTACAAGAGATAACATCTTTGTCCTCGACTATCTCCAGGAGCCTTATCTCGGGGTTTGAGGTGTCGAGCGGGGTCTGATACAGGTCTTGAGTGGACATATTGGGCGGATGAATCGAGGACCGAGAAGCACTGGTTAAAGGGAACTGTATCAGGGGGCTACAAGTGCCTAATGTCCATTAAATTGATTTCAAGCGATACGAAAGCAAATTGTACGTCAGAAGAGCCTTGCGGGAAGATCCAAAGGTCAAAATACAATGGGCTGTGATGAGGCTGTGAGTGCGCCTGGCAAAATGCCTTCTGGCGCTTAGCACTATTAGGTACGCCCTGCGACCAATGAAATGACCTTGAAATTTTGGGAGCTGCATGATTGTCAGCCCGAAGGCATTTTCTGAGACACTTCTTTAGGAATTATTTATTGAGAAAAGATCGCACATCGGTGCGCCAAAAATGAGTAGAGTCAATTTCGCCTTGCAGGGTATCCTTTTTCCACTTTCCCAAACAGTGAAACACAATCTAAGAGCTGTGAAAATCGGGCAAAGCGCTGAACAACGAATAATCATAACAAACAGGATCCAGAAAGAGAGGATCAAACCGTGGCAATCCCGAGTCGGCGTTTCCGCGTGCCGGCGACACTAAAGTTAGATCACCTCCTTGGTCAGATGTTGTAGGCATCGAGGAAGATGAGTTGGGTATTGTCTGTGATAAAGGCAGTGCATTCATCCTGTCCATGGCGTCGGCGATGAGTTCAGAAGCGCAGCAGCGAAGGCGGTCGTGTTCTGCTTCTGCCATGCGCCACATGCGCCGGGCGCTCTTGAGACATCCGAGAACGAGAGTGACGCGGTTGTAGTGGTGCTCAAAGCATTCGTCGGGATGGCCTTGAGAGGTTGCTATTTGGATGAAGCCGCATAGTGCCAGCGCTGGAATGACGAATGGTGTATGCTTTGGGACATTAGGGCAGAGCGATATGCAATCTGATATCCTTCTTGAAGCGTCGGTTGCTTTGATACCTTGGATAAGACTCGTTGATGATGAAAGAGGATGGTTCTGGCCAAAAGGTAGAAAGGGATCTTTGATGTCTGCTAGCAGCGGGTACAAGTTGCTGCGCGGGAGATGTAATAACATGCTGGCCAGGGCTATGATCATATGTGCCTGAAACATCATCTCATCGATGTTACCATAAGAGTCAACGATCTCCAACTTTCCCGAGGGCAAGTGGTTTGACCAGCTCAGGAGAGCGTTCTCGATGGACTGTGTATGATCGTGACTTGTGTTCTTCAACTGATTTAGGAGTAAGACACGTCCTAGAATTGTCGCAGCTTCAACCCGATAGCTGAATGAGGAGAAAGCAACATCGCCGGTCGACAACACCCGCCTTTTGAACTCAAGAACATGGTGTGATGGGGGAATGTCTAACCGGCCATTGTAGAAGGCTTCCTCGCATGGCAAGAGAACCTTTGGTGGTGTACTGCTGCATCGCAAAATCATTGTCTTGGGAGGAATGGCCATGGAGATATCAGTGACGTAAATCTCCCACCAAGTCCTCCTCAGGCTTTCAGCCTCGATTGGATTGTCGAGTTGTCTCGATGATGCAAAGTCTTCAAGATGCATGCCCAAATCCATGGCCATTTGAGTACATTGGCCGAAGGTTCTGTTCGCGGTATCTAGGTCGCGACTGAAGAACAAAAGGATAGAGTAGATCAACAGCGACTGAACCATATATGTTGAGGTTTCAATGGCGGACATCATATCAGTCGCGACTTCAGCGCGTAGTTGTGCGTCTGGCCCTGATGAAGCATAATATGAACCTGCGAATTCAACCATGCGCCGCAAATATGGAGGATAGTTCCGCGATGTGAACACCGAACTTGGAACGAGGAAGGGATGAGCATTGTGAAAGTTCTCGTAGTAAAGTCGAAGGAGACGATCTCCATCTGAACAAGGCTGCACGGGAGCATTGAGACTTCCCAAGCTATTGCTGCCAAAGGTTTGCGAAATGATGTTAGGGTCAAGATGGGTTAGATATGACATGACATTATCGTTTTGGGGTTGAGGCTGTTGAGCAGGGGTTTGGTCGTTGCTAATCCGTCGTTGGGTTTGCACATTTTCGTCCCGGGGCGATTGTCGGGTGTGTCGGGTGACACTCCCAACCAAGTCATTGCTGGTAGCTGTATTCTGGCTTATGCCAGATGACGGTAACTCCTGGGAAGACGACGTCGGTGTAATAGGTAGACTGATGGGATTAACAGTTACACAATCCACATATGAAGATTGCTGATCGCCTTGAGAAGCTTGCATCCCGAGCTGTCTACTCCTCTGCTGAAGGTCCTCAGCTGGCGAACGATGCTTCTTGCGACGTCCACCACGTCGCGATGGTTCGTAGTAGCATACTTGCTCCGACTCTTTGCAACGCGAACACGAGGGTTTCCCCGCATCGCACTTGAGATGCTGCTTTCTGCAGACGACGCAAGCGAGACTTGCTATGCCGGTTGACTTGACTGATCCGTGGGTTGAGACTGTCATGATTGATCTGCGGTGAGTCGGTAAGGGTGGGATATCAGAAGGAGGTGGATTCGGGTGAGTCGGCGATTGAAAGATAAGGTAGGCAGGGTTTGATCAGGACAGATTGCGCAACCACGGCGTGAGCCTCATGTAGGACCGTTAGATTACCCCAAGCATATGATCCAATCTTCAGCGGTCAAAAATGAGATTGAATGGATGTGCATATGTATCATGCTATCTCCACGAAGAAGCAAACACGAAGTTGAGGAATGTTGAGTGGAGACAGGATGGTCTGACTCAAGTTTGTGAGTGGTCAATGCACTGATAAGCTGATATCAGGCCACGTCTTGGCCAGTCGATAAGAGCCGATAAGCCGAAGATATCCACATGATCTACAGTCTCAAAGCCGAGAATCCCATTGTTGGTTCATTGTTCTCTTTCCCATTCATCGTTCTACATTGATTTCATAAAGAATCCAAGGTCAAGGGGGTTTTGAACTCTTGAACGTTGCATCTTAAACGGGCGTAGTATATCCTCTTTGTTATATCGCCATGTGGCTTGGCTCAACGGGCGGTTAGAATGTTTCTATTTTCGTGCAGGGCCTTCAATCGCCGAACAAGATCCAGGCAGACATCTCCGTTATCTGAAGCTTGGGCCAGTAGCCAATCAGGGCAGCGCTTGAATCCCCGAACGTCCTAACACACAATTAGCCCTTGATTGACGGCTCGGCGATTGAAGATGCGGTTCTGTTATAGATAGCACCTTGATAACATTGTCCAAAACGCCCTGTAATCAATTCAAACTAATCAATAACTTCTATACCTCAAGACCCAAGATTGTTATCGCATTTATCCATTTCACACGGCTATTATAACTCTATCACAATGGCTGCAGTATCAACACGATTTGCCCCTCTGCCACTTACACCGTGTCAATCATCTCACCAAGCCTTCACTTCCTACACCGACTTTGAAGAGCCCGAGGCATACTCTTTGGATGACTTCGTCCGCGATGTCAAAGCTCATCTAGGAAAGGAGGGTGGTATTGGCTGCGAGGACATCGACGAGGATTACCTGATTTCCCTGGCGAAAAAGTACACATCGAACCCCAACGACTGGGCACGCTATTATCACAACTGCCCAGAGAAGAACTACACACGCAATGCAATTGTCAATATCAATCACAAGGCCAATATCGTGAGTATTTTCTATCAACAATTGTCTACAATACTGACTTCCCTAAAGCTCCTATTAGTCTGGAACCCAGGAAAGGGATCGCCAATTCACGACCACGCCAATGCCCACTGTATCCTCAAAGTGCTGGCAGGCGAGTTGACAGAAACTATTTACAACATGCCTGAGAAGGGCTGTGAAGACTGTCCTCTGTCAATCAAAAGTGCCAATACCCATCAAGCCGATCAGGTCACATACATCTCAGACGATATTGGTCTTCACCGAGTGCATAACCCTCACCCTTCCCAAGTAGCTGTCTCTTTGCACAGTAAGTTTCATAGCTTCTAAGATTCTGCATTGAATTGCTGACTAATATGTCTTAGTATACACACCGCCAAATGCTGCTGATATCGGTTATAACGTCTTCGACGAGTCAACGGGTCGTGCAAGCTTCATGCCAAAAGCCGAAGCTCGCTGATTCATATGTGGAAGAGTTTGAGATGGTCCTTATATACATTGATACCCTGCTACGAGAGATACATAAAGACGAGTTGATTTCATTTCGCGACCGTATGATATTTGTTACATCTGTGATAGTTGTGACTCGATACTGGCTGGAAGGTCGTCGGATAAAGGAGTCCAGAGTGGTTCAGTGACTTGAACTAGAAATCCTAAAATAGGATAGTTAAGCATAAAATTATGAATTGGTAATCATAAGTTTAGGATGAGATTATCACAACCTCTTCTACAGATAGACTAGTATTTGCCTTGTGGTGAAGACCAACGCATTTCGTCAATGGCCTATTAAAATCTGATGTTTAGTAGGACAGTAGCTCGTAAAAGGTCTGTTCCTCACATAGGTACACCGCTCAGAATCATCTTGAAAAGAAGAGAGCCTTTAATCCCATCGGCCCGAGCTTTCAACTCATCGACATCCCAATTCACCCAGACAAATTTGCCCTTGAGACACTCTGCCTCCGGTGACGCAAGCCAAACATATAACTGAGCTGCAAGCGAAGCTACATATAGACAGTTAGCTAGTAATCCACAAAGGTTCAAGGTGACGTACGATCATCTTGTCCAACAACATCAAACCTCTCATTCAGCTCCGTGCGAATGACGCCAGGCTGAATCTGAACAACGTGCCACTTGGGATTATCGTCCTGCAAGTACTGGAACATCTTGAAGACAGCGGCTTTGACGGGAGCATACGCCCAGCCTTGAGCGATGGGCCATAGGTGCACCATTCCGGTTGATGTATTGAAGACATAGGCATTGCTGGTCAAACAAGGCCCGAAGGTCTGGAGCGTGTTGAAGGCCCCAACAACGTTGAGTTCGATGCCCCGACGAAACTCCGCTTCATCGAACCCGACGACTGTTCCCATATCGGAAGCAACGCCGGCGTTGCTGATGGGGATATCAACCTTGGCGCCATCTTCTCTCTTCACCAGCCTTGTGACCGCAGCATCTAATTTGCTACGCTGGCTGATGTCGACCGCCTCGAAAATGACATTTGTTTTGCCTCCGCTGGCCTCTGCGATCTCGGCTACAGCTGCCTCAAGTCTGTCGAGACGTCTTCCGAGGATAGCGATGGTTGATGCCCCGATTTGCGCAAAGGCTATAGCGATTGACCCGCCAATACCTGTACCGCCACCAGTGATCGCGACCAGTTTACCGGCTGAACTGAGCTCTGGGCGAGTTGGGTCAATGGAGGGGTATGGCGTGTTACGCCAGGTTTTAGTGAAAGAGACAATGTTATCCATGGTTACTCTTTAAGAATGTTGCTAGTGATGAACCTGGTGAAGTAGATCTGAAGATACCCTCTTGACGGTAATCTTGGGACTTTAAAAGAATGCCTGCTCTGGTTGGAGTTGCTATTTTTCCATGGATCGATTCATTACTCAAGCACCATTTGGATCATTCAGCTTGGTCCATGGAAGGTATTACACATCAACTTTATCATGACCAAGGCATAAGAAGATTGGAAGTTTCACTTCCGTGGAAGCCGAAAAGGGTATAGTCACAGAAACAATGGAGTTGTTAGAAAGCTAATCCTTAAAAATATTCGCTTTGTCAGCCAACTCTGCTTCCGCGGAAGCGGCTAAGCCATTATTAGGCAAAGCCGCAATTAAAGAGTGACTTGAGAACAAAGTGAAAAGGGCACCTTCTGGCTTTATATTATTAAAGTAAGGTATTTAAGGTTTACTAAGAAATCTATTAACTAGTAATTAGTTAGATTTAGTTAATTAGACTGGCTATTAGTTTATTAAAGGCTTATAGGATCTTTCCTAAAGTAAAGCTATTTATAAAGTCAAGGTAAGAGGCTAAAAGGTTAAAGTACTAATTAAGTAACTAAGCTTTAGTAAGGTTAGGGCGAGTCATACCCGCATAGCCGGCTATGCGATTAGTGTCACGTGCTTATTGCATAGCTGGCTGTGTAAATAAGGCTAAATCTCTAACTTTAGATTAAATGTATAGCTACTATTTAATAATAATATTATTTATAATTAAGATAGCTATTAATATATATTTTCTATCTTTATAACTACTTATTACTTTATATTTTATATTATTAAT
>LTDI01000887.1:0-26772 GCA_001654545.1 Fusarium agapanthi
CATTTTGACTTTTTAATAATTATAAATAAATTATTAACTTAATTAAAAATAAAAATAAAAATATTAGCCTTTTTAATAAAACTAGCCTTTTTTTATATTTAATTTCTCTTATTCTTAAACTTAAACTAAGCCACAATTAAGCTACATTTTTGTATGCTAATTACACAGAGATGTATGTTTTTTAATCATGGCCTTCAAAAATTGAGATGCTCTTCGACGGTTGTTCTGACTAGGGAGCATAAATGAGCATAGAGGTAGGTGGATACTTATATGAAGACTTGAACAGCGAATGGTCTCACTTCACTCCAAGGCACGGGGCCTGGAGCTGAAGGGCAGAGTCTATTGTCAAATGAATCATCAAGACAAAGGTCGAAGTGTTACTTCTGGCTGGCTGGCTGGCTATTCCATGAACACGCATGTCTCTCTCTACCCCGCGAATAGCTTTGGTGTTGAGATGGGTCGGGACCCGCGGACACGGGCATCGACGGGACGAGTTTTGTTACGAAACCCGGTCAAGTTCAGGTCAAGCTGAAACACGCAAACAGGCAGCTAAATTAGATTAATTTTTGTTTGTTTATTCTTGTGCTGAATGATCAATGACTCTGATTGTGGCTGGAGAGTCAACGTAAGAAAGCTACCTACCTGCTTTGCTAGTGGTACGTTAGTAGCTTGGTAGCCTTCAAAGCCATGGATCAAAATCAGAGTCCTGGAGGGCCACGTATCCTCAGCTGCTAAAAAGAGGGGTCAGCGATTAAACTTGAGATGGTGTCGTGCATTAAGACCCTACGAACCCCTGAAAGAACCATGCACTGAATTCGTATCTGGTAGAGCCGAGTGCGAGAGAGTAAGGGCATGTAAATCCGGAGGCTGATATCGACCTTCAGACCTCAGAGATGTTGGATTGGAATTAGAACGAGATTGGTGGGGGTTTGATCGACAAGTGGTGAGGGAATGACTGGCTGGACTGTAACTGTACCTGCGTTTTGTGGCTGGGATTAAGCTCAGGGAAGAGAGAGAGAGAGAAAGGTTGATTTGAGAGAGAACTGTTCATATATTGCATCAGTTTGTCATGTTTATCTACTCAATCAAGTTATTCATAAACAATTGACGATCTGGACTGTCCCGTCCCTCCCCAAGACATTGGATTAAATTGGATCTCAATACCTACCTACACTGCTATCTTACCCCTATCACCGCTGAAAAGAACACCTTAAAACTACCGACCTGACGCTAATCTTTGTGAATCTAGGGGGTTTAGGTGACCCAGCCACCCAATCATATGCTCGGGAGTTCATCTGGGCCCTGTCTTTTTCACACCGCCCCTCCCCAAACCCAGGCCAAAGCTCCCTCCCTTTTTGGGTTCTGCCCCACGAAATCTCCATCCAGTCGCCCTCTTAAAAATAAACCCGCCTCAGCGACTTTCTCCCTCTTCCCTTTTATCATATCATCTCAAAGCTTTTGGTAGCCATTGGGATCTGTCGTCAAAATGGCAGAGAAATCAGGCGTCACCGGCGCCGACTTCGAGTTTGTTAAAACTCCTCCTTATCCCAAGCCTGACTTTGACAAGGTTGAGGATGTTGGTGTTCCTACTACCAGGGTAAGTTTTGACTTGATTGTTGTGTTGTCTGTCCTCTTTGATACCAGAGAATCAATGCTAACATTCACCCTATAGTATCCTGCCATCAAGAACGCTCCTCTCCCTGCCGATGGCTCTGGTGCCGATACCTTCAACAACTATGTCCTCATCTCCATCTTGGTCGCTGTCCCTTGGTTTCTCAGCCGAAAGGTTGGCGGTGGACTCAAGACCACCATCTTCTTCGCCCTCATCGTCGATCTTCCCCTGCTCGCCGCTTGGTGGCTTGTAATCTCCTCCATCAGCCCTCGCAAGAATGAGAAGGTTCGCCTTCCTAACCGTGGTGTCGAGCACTACCTCGAGTTCAAGAAGGAGGCCGACCGCCTCAAGTACCGTGGCAGCAACAAGATCCCTATGGAGACCTTCCACGAGATGTACTTTGATGGTGATGTTGACTTCAAGGGTGACTGCCTCGAGGTTATGGAGTACCGCCATGATTGGGCCAGTTTCCGCTTCACCATTGGCCTCATCAAGTTCTTCCTCTTTGGCATGATTCCTGAGGTTATCATGCACACTCGTTCTCAGGGTATGTGCTCCAATTGAGGATCAATTGAAAGATAAACTAACGTATAACAGACGAGGAGCAGGTCCGTGACCACTACGACCGTGGTGATGACTTCTACGGCTGGTTCCTTGGTCCCCGCATGATCTACACTTCTGGCATCATCTCCGACATTAACCGCGAGGAGACTCTTGAGGAGCTCCAGGACAACAAGCTTACTGTCGTTTGCGAGAAGATTGGCCTCAACAAGGGCGACTCTATGCTTGATATTGGCTGTGGTTGGGGTACTCTTGCTCGCTTTGCCAGTGAGCAGTATCGCGCCCATGTCACCGGTGTCACTCTTGGCCGTAACCAGACCGCTTGGGGTAACAGCAGCATGCGCAAGGCCGGCATTCCCGAGGAGCAGAGCAAGATTCTCTGCATGGATTACCGTGATATTCCCGTTCCCGAGGGCGGCTACAAGAAGATCACCAGTCTTGAGATGTCCGAGCACGTTGGTATTCGCCACTTCGGCAGCTTCTTGAAGCAGGTTCACGACATGCTTGACGATGATGGTGTCTTCTTCCTTCAGTACGCTGGTCTCCGTAAGGCTTGGCAATATGAGGATTTCACCTGGGGTCTTTTCATGAACAAGTATATTTTCCCTGGTGCTGACGCTTCTACTCCCCTCGGCTGGGTTGTCGACAAGCTGGAGGGTACCGGTTTCGAGATCAAGCACATTGATACTATCGGTGTGCACTACTCTGCTACCCTCTGGAGGTGGTACCGCAACTGGATGTCCAACCGCGACAAGGTTGAGGCCAAGTACGGCAAGCGATGGTTCCGTATCTGGGAGTACTTCCTTGCCTACTCCACCATCATCTCTCGCCAGGGCAGTGCCACTTGCTTCCAGATCACCCTGGTCAAGAACATCAACTCCACCCACCGAGTTGAGGGTATTGAGACCCAGTTCGCCATCACCGGAGCTCTTGACAACTGCCGCGTTGATCTCCAGTCGTGGGCTTCCAGAAACAACGTCAAGACTCCCTCCGAGTACCTGTAAAGGTATGATTGAGAGGTTGACAGTGACTAGTCAGATCTTGAGTCGTGCAAGACGCGGCAAGAATTTAATGGGATTTCTTGTGATAAGAGGCCAGGTTTGAGTCTTGAGTTACTTACTTATGTGACGATCAGCTCAGGAAACGGGAACTGGATCTATCTGCATATTTAACCCGGAATGCGCCCCCTTGGCCGATAGAGTCGGTTGAGGCTGGTCTAGTCGCAAAGGGCAAGCTTCATGTGTTTCATGATAGATGTGTAACGGCAGCATAAAACAAACGGAACGGGCATGGATGAGTATCTATATAGATGCTATGTAAGGGATGAATTGAAAAGTTTGTTCGTATTGACTCGGTCGCCTCGTTATTTGTCCCTTCACTTCTTCTTACTGTTGTTGAGATGTATCATGACTACTAAGGTATCATTGGCTTATCACGACATCCACGGCCCGAAACTTGTGATTTGCTGTGACTTTTCCTCCCATGTGTGGCCATGAAATAAGACTTGAAGCAATCAAATTTCTTACGAGCTCGTTTCAATTCGTTTCTAACCTCGCTGCTGCTGTGCTAGACAGAAGATTTATCCGTATGTCGTTGCTTTTCATACAATTTTCATAATTTTGGTTGATGATCTTTAAGCCGAGGCTTTCCCACTGGAACACTTGGACTCGACAACTATTCTAATTGGAAAACAGCAACCAACATTGTTACCGGACGCAGGCCTCCATATAATTCAATACCAAGAGATATATCTCATCATGAGGCCATTATCAATACTCAACCGCTATTGCGGTCCTGTTTTCCACAGAGCCTATACCACAAAAGCCTCCTCATCTATAACCTCATCACTCCAAGCCCACCCACCAAAGATAATAGCAGACTATCTGACTCCAATGCCCTCTCATCTCCTCACAACTACAATTAACGACCTTCTGTACCCTTGGCCCACGGAGTCAAAAATATCTTCGCCTCCTCGCGCTCTTCCTCAAGGCCATCATCTTGTCTACTTCCCCATTCAATTGCCTCCCTCGGGTCTCATTCCTGATGGCGCAGATCCTGATCATTCGCCTGGCCCGCCTTACACGCGGCGTGTATGGGCAGGCGGCGAGGTTATCTTCAGAGGAGATGGGATGAAGCTTGATGCGAGACCGGCGATCTGCCAGGAAACGATTGGGAATGTTACCTTGAGAGGCAAAGAGGGCGAGGAGAAGGTGTTTGTTGATGTGTGGAGGAAATATGGAACTGGCCATGAGATTGAGGGGAGGACGGAGTGGGATATCGAAGAGAGGAGGACGTTGGTATTCATGAGGGACGAAGAAGGGTCTGCCTCATCACCTTCATCTTCACCTTCACCTCCACGTTTGCTTAAGTGTAAGGTTTCTTCATATCAAGCCCCAGGATCATCATTACTGACACCAATCTCAGACCCTCAACCACCAAAGTACTCAACCTCGCTCACACCTTCACCAATACACCTATTCCACTTCTCAGCGCTCTCATTCAATGCTCACTCTATTCACTTTGACCCTCAGTTCGCGCGAGAAGTTGACGGTCATCGAGCACTTCTGGTCCATGGCCCGTTTACTCTTGCTCTGATGCTTCGCTTCCTCAACGACCGAATCGGTGCTGGTGTAGCCGTCTACAAGTTCAGCTATAGGAACTATGCGCCTCTGTACGTCAATGAGCGCATGATCATCAATATCCGCAAGGTGTCGAAAGAAGACGGCGCTGAAGGACGATGGGATGTTTGGATTGAGGGGCCAGAAGGAGGAATGGCTGTCAAAGGAACCGCGGAGGTTGTCATGTCAGCAAATAAAGATGAATTTGATATGATATTTTAATTTGCTATAGATGATGTGACTGGATACGAGAAAATGCCGACATGCTATACAATATGATTGTCTAACCCAAAGACTGACATGGACTGAACGCCCCAGATGACACCGCTCTATCCTCCATTATCCTAATTTTCGTTCCTTTCCTATTGATAGATAACACAAGAGTTATTCTGCCTAAATTACGACAGAACCCCTTATCTGTACACACATCATACACGCTTCTACACATCAATACATCTAATCGGCCCATCCAAACACCTCGCCAAGGGACAGGGTGTTGCTGCGCAGGCCAGTTAGAGTGACGAGAATAGTCACCAGATCAAGAACGAGCAGGACAGTGCTCGCAAGCATGAAGCGAGGGCTGAAGACACGGTAGAGCATCAGGTGACGACGCAGCCAGCCAGCCCAGCTCATAGCAGCCAAGGCTTCAACAGCATAGTAGACGAGGAAGACGCCAATGCCGCGGGTGGCTGTCTCTAGAACTCCCTTCTGCTTAGGACCGACCTTCCACAGAGCTATTAGTGGTACAGACGCAGCAGCGATGATCTGGCCCGCGAAGCTGTTGAGAATAACCACGATGGGGGTCCAAGGGTAGCGGATGCTAAAGAGAGGGATAAAAGCGCTATCCCACTGAATGCTAGACAGTACAGCCTGGTGGCCAGTCTTGAAGTAGTAGAAGTTTCCAAGTACAGCGAGCATGATAGGCCCAATGGGGCTGGTCTTGAGCTCGTTGAGATCCAAAAGCTCTGCCAGGGTAAGAATCTGCCAGAACATAAGAGCAAGGGCACCACCGCCCATGGGCTTCGAAAGAAGGAAGCATCCCAAAAGAAGGTTAAGCGGGAGCAACAAGTAGCGAGCACCAATAGCGTTACCATATCCAATGATAGTAACAACAGGACGACCGCCAGCTCCAGCAGATTGAAGGAGGGAGACGCAGGGAGGCGCCCAAACAAAAGCAGTGCTTCCGGCAATGAAGGCGAGAGCAAGGACAATCTGGGCTAGGTAAACTCCGGTGGTCTTGGGGGTTCCCTCAGCGAGACGTCCCTCCAGCCAGCCGCCATTGTCAGCGGCATCGATAACCCAGTACAAAGCAGACAAGAACAGGCCTCCACGGATGACATAGCCAATCCAAGTAGGGGCAAGGCCCTCATACGACCTGCTTGTGACGAGGAACGATTTGATAATGGCTGGAAGAATAAGGCACACAGCAAAAGGAATGGCAAGCTGCCAAATTGCAGACGTTGAAGAGGTCGAAGAGGCGTAGTATGTAGAGGTGCAGTAGGGCATCTGCTCCTCACGACAAAGCTTGGAATACGAGGCGAGACGGCCAAGAATGATGAAGGCAACAGAGTGGTAAATGCCCAGATATCTCTCTCGTCGAGCCTCAATGCGGAATGCAGAGACGGCACTGGCCACACCAAAGGTGGTGATAAAAAAGAGAAGGGTCGAATCTTCCCAGATGGTGTAGGAGTTGGAAGCAAATCCGATCGATTGGCTTACGGTGAAGATTACAGCCAACCAACCCCAGAAAGTTGAAGGGAAGACATTGAGAATAGTCCTACCTGCGTCATGCAGGGAAGAGCTGAGGCCAGCCATAAAGAGCACTGCAACGAGAGCAGCAAGACCCTCGATAGGCTGCTGGCGGTACAGGCCTACACCTGTAAGAACAGAGACAGTAAAGAGAATTTTGGGGTCCCAAAGGCCCTTGAGAATCTGCTTGTGCAAGACTTCCGCGGTCTCAGGCTCGTTCTCCTTGAAAGCCAGGAGTTCCAGCTTCTTCTCGGCATAGTCAAGCTCGGCGTCATTCATAATAACATACTCATCCTCCTCCTCCCGAGAAGAGTACATCAAGAGCAAGACGAGACCAAACGCAAAGACGACAATACCCATGATCATGCGAGGAACATCGAAACGTGCCCAGAGGTCCTTGCAGACAGACAGGGTAGTCTCCTGGAACTTGGTGAAGGCAACGTAAGCATCGCGATCATTCTTGGCAATGGCGCGAGCAGCCTCCCAAAGAGCAGCGGGAGACTCGGCTCCGTCGGCCTGAGTCAGGCCTCGGGCCTTGTGGTAAGATGCCTGGTATCTCTCAATCCCAGCTGCAGCAACACGCGAAACAGCGTTGAGGTTACGCCAGTCGTTGCCCTTGGTACCAGCAAACGCCTCCTCAATTGGTCCTCCCAGGTTATTGAAGGGAATAGGAATACCAAGAAGCAGCGCAAGGGTAGGAACGAGATCAATCTGGTTCACTGGTCGAACCTTGGCGTTAGGGGGAGGAACAGAAAAGTCGGAAGAGGTTCTGCCAAAGAAGGGCTTCTTTGAGTACATCCAGAGAGCAGCCTCAACTTCGTCGTCGCTCTCACCACCGTGATCACCCTTGCTGTCCATGCCGTGATCTCCCATGACAACAAGAAGTGTCTTGTCATCAATGCTCTCGACAAGTTTGCGGATAAACTCGTCCATCTGGCGAAGCTTGGCTCCCATGGCAGGGTGATCAGGTCCGTATCGGTGGCCAGCATGATCGACGCCAAGACAATGTCCAATAAGAATATCCCATTCGCCCTTTCGCTCCTTGTTCAACAGTGGGAAGATGTTGTCAATAACGCCGTTATCAACAGTGTGAATATCCCAGACGTTGAAGCTGTCATAGGCCTTGCTAATATTGGGTTCGAAGTAACCAGGGAAGAGAGACCACCAGGTATCATCGCCAAGGTGAGCAATCTTCTTGCCAGCGTCCTTCAGCTGCATCAACAAGTTGTCCTCCTCGATAGCCGCGCCAGCAAAGTTGCTTCCAACATCAACGAAAGTAGGCAATGTTCCCGTCGTGAGACCCTTGAGTCTCTGCATCGTCGCGGTCGGAGGATCAGCGATAAAAGGGCGAAGGAAGGCATTCTGAGGCGACTTGACAGCTGCCTCGTAGAGGTAGGGGAAAGCATTGTGGAAGTGCTGGGCTTGCGCCGGATCCTCGGGAACAGTAAAATCGTATCGAAGTGCGTCAATTAGAACGACAACGGCTCTATCGAACGATTTAGGGTGCCAGCAGCCGCGATCGACATTCAATGAGCCCTTGGTGTTCTCAATTGGAGGCAGTGTGCAGTTCGACTTGTCCTCCAGCACCAGCCGTGTCAACAAGAAACCACTTGTAAAAAGCCAGATGCCGAGCGCGTGGATAGCTATCAGGACGACCCAAAAGGCAGCAGTCCATCGCCAGCGCTTCTCATATGAATTCTGCCGTCTCTTGTCGAGCGCCTCGCGTCGTCGCTCCAGAACCTCTACGTTCTCTTCGGCGGGAGGGAGTCCAAATTTTGCATTAGCAGCTTGTTGAGCAGCACGAGCTCTTTCAGCTTTAGCCCATTGTTCCGCAATCTTTTGATGTTCGGTTTGGGGAGGCTGCTGCTGAGCCTTGGGCTTAGCCTTTGGCTTCTGTGGCATCTTGAATGTTCGTAGGTAGGTAAGAGTTAGGGAACGTAATCGCTATCGAAGGGGAAGAATTGAGGCCAGGTTCAAGGCCATTGAGATGCCCGAGCGGCGCAAGATTGATTAAACAAAAAAAGAAGAAGGAAAAAGGAAAGGGGAAAAGATTAAATGACGATAGTGGTCTCTGCTGTGAGGGACTTGAATGTTTAGCAGAAGAGCTGTCGACCCTGGTGGATTGTTCAGTGGAGCTCTAATGGAGGAGAGTGGAGTCATTAGAATTGGTTACTGACGACAGAGACGGGGGATTCAACACCAAGCTCAGTATAAGCCAATCAGTATCACATGTTGTTAAGGTCGGTCCAAGTATGTGACTCAGATACAATAGCTTCACAGTAAATACACATCACACAAATTCATTATTAGACACACCTTATCTGTATGAGAGAAGCGCAATTCTGAATTCATTATCGTCAATCCTTTGTGGATCCCTCCAAACTCTAGTAATAAGAAAGTTGCCATATATCAAGTTATCATTCTCAAGCCAACCAATTCGTTCATTGACATCAGTATCGTCCTCCAAGTCTATCTGCAAACATTGAATAGATGTGACGTGATGTTACGAAATTCACAAATCTCCCTCCAAGAACGCCGCCCATGCTAGATGCGTATCTTTTCACCAGCCAATCGCTCACCAGTCAGCTTGAAGTCAACAGGCGAACGAGAGACATCAAACTCTCAATCCTCGGCCCTTTAGTCAAACATGTCGACATTGGTAGTGGCAGGTGGTTCTGCAGTAGGTCCGCTTGCTCGTCTCCTTTCAAGTCGACGCCGTTGTCGTCGATTTTCTGCTGCGGCCGATCCGTCTACTGGCCCTTCCCCAGCAGGTCCAGGGGGTGAGGTGTTGACAGATGGAGTGATACCACTCCAAGTGCCGTGGCTCTCAGCCAAACTAGACACTGTTTGGCCAAACTGGGCCGAGGCACCTGGCAGTAGTGACGCCGGCGTTTGTGCCTGTGTAGGTTGTCCGGAGTAATACGCGGAATCTTTGCCTCGTCGTTTTTGCTTCGCAAAGGAAGGGTTCGGCGGGGACAGAGGCGGCATGGCATCCTCCTCTTCAGCTCTTCGCTCGGCAGCCGTCTCCGCTCGCTTTTGGCTGGAGTCTCTTCGGTAACGTCGGCGGTACGAAGGTGACTCTAGTCCAGAGATGCTGCTGACAGAGTCTCTTCGGCCCCGCGCTGCCTTCGCTTCCTCCTCTGTAAGTCGTCGGAGGGTCACGTTCCTGTCTTTATCATCATGTACCTTCATCTTGACACTGACACTGGCTGGGGATGCATAGCGTTCGTAACGCGAATCTTCCTCGCCTGGGGCAAGTCTTGATGTATCTCGGTCACCGGGCCGGCCTTGACGGGACCGCTGAGCCCGAGATCCTGGGGATATTCCTGAGGCCGTGGTTTCAGTGGGTGCCAGGATCCCGTGGGGATCAGGTGGCATCGCAGGCATTGAGACATGCTCACTGCTGCGTCTCGAGTGGTTTCCTGCACGGCCGGCCACGGGTGGGAGATTTGATTGTGGGGGTAAAGTGCTCATTTCAGTAGGTGGGACGTAGTTACCTCGTGCAGGCCGGGGCTCAATGGTCGATTCCGACATCTCGGTTGATAGAAGCGTGTCCGTGGGAGGGTAGCCTGTTTGTCGACGTTCGATGGGCCGGCGGCTGTCTCGTCTCGTGGGAGAGTCGTGTCCGTCGCCGCCGGTAAACCTGGACAGTGAAGTCCCGGATCTCAAGTCCTCTTCATCACGTAAGCGTTTCTCTTCCTTTGCTGCCCTCCTGTCCGCCATCTTCTTCGCAAACCATCCGAAACCAAGACCACCCAGCAGTCCTTTCGCAAACCCACCACCAGATTTCTCAGGCTGGGGTCGTCGAGAAGGACTGACATAGGAAGAATAGTCTGACTCTTCGAAGAAGCTACGACCTGAATTTGGCGGGTATCGTTTGCCTCGAGGGGTCACAGATGGAGGAGGGGAACTCAGGGCAGTTTCGGTATAACTTCCATCAGCGGCGCTCCGCATTTGCGACATTGCGGGAGGTGGCGGGCGATTTCCAGAGGGGGGCAGTAGCGAAGTACGGGTGATATCGGGCTCTCTTCTATTATTGGGTGTCACATCGCTGGTGAAATCAGTCCTGGTAAAGTCAGTCATAGTGGGAGCGCTCGCGGTTGCGCGATGGCGTCTGGGTGTTTCAGTCGACACTGCAGAATACTCTGAGTAATCTTCATCGCGCGTGCGATTCTTTTTGGAGAACAGTTTTCCGAGTCCCAGGACGGCCAAGAACTTTGCGATTCCACCTCCGGCCCCAGCTCCGCCATTGTCCTTCCGCGTTACATCGGAATACTTTTCCCCAGTGTGTCCAGTGAGGTAGCTAGCTGATCCGATCCTAGAGGGGAGAACTTCTGGTCTTTGGCTGCGATCAAAGGAAGGGGATCGACTTCGGGCTCGACTGCCACTTTCTTGGTTCTTATTCTTGTTTCGTCCTCTGGCCAGGGCTGCGAGTCCACCGAGTGCGATAAATGGGCCTAGCCATTTGGCTTTGCTCTTAGGAGGCTCCGATTTGTACTCTGAGAAATATTCAGACTCTGTGTATCGAGTGCGTGTATCTTCTGTTGGCGCCAACTCAGACCGCATTTCTGAGCGTGCTCCACCCATATAGTAGTCTCTGTGAGAAGCAGACCGCCAACTCAGGATGAAGTACAAAATAAAGAGAAAGAACATCCAGACAGCATAGAGAATGAACAGGTAGAGCGGCGAGCCGTACAAGGTGAGTCCCAGGGGAACCTGAGTAATGCCTAAAAGGGCAATCGCTCGACCGAACCATTGGTGAATCATGATACGTAATGAGACGGACTTGGCCACCCTTCGCACGACCCAACCGCCCATAAGTTGAACCAGAAATAATGTGAATATGGCGACACCAATCCCATGATGTGGGTTCGTCAAGCTTCGTTCTGGCCCGACTGCAAAGTAGCCCAGGATAAAGAGCGGCACCAGCAACAAGCCGGAAAAGACGTTGAGTTGGCCATGGTATTTAATGGCCCAGCCGGGACGCCTTGAATAGAATCTGGCAGTCATGACAGAAAAAGGGATGAGAAAGAGGAATATTATCGTTCCCAAAACGGCATGTGCTAGTACAAGACCATGATATTGTGTAAGTGTAGAAAATCTGTTTCCCATGCCTATCACCCAGTGTTAGTCGAATACAATCCTCGAACTCGAAGACGGGCTTGAATACCATTGTAACGCATGGTTTCATGGTTAAGACCCTGCAAATTGGGGAGTAGAAATGTATTTTTGTCGAAATCCCACGTTCCATCTCCGACGATTTGAGTATTTGAATCATAACTCACTGCACCAGGTGCAGAGAGTTCATCGGTTGCCGGCGCCATGACGGCGACGACAGGAAAGAAAGTTGTGTTTCAGGCGGGATCGGGATGTCTCGCGCGGTGAAGTTTCGAGGTATTTTTGGTTCCTCGTAGCGTTTGGCGTGGTTCTTGTCTCGAGATCGGAATGAAGGAATGTTGTTGATGACCTCGCAGAAGGCCTGTAGGTGTAGGTCGAGAAGCGAGGGCGATGTCGGATGTCTTAGGCTAAGAGTTCTAGCACAAACATCTTGCCTTGGATCCGCCGTAGTCGTAAAATCGAAACTAAAGTCAAAGACAAGAGATGCCTAGAGCCCAGGTTTGTGTAGGTGGAAAGAAGCTACAAAAAAAGGTAGGTAAGGTACGCAAGCCAAGCTCGAGGACTTGAGTCGTTCCGTTTGGGAGGGAACTCTTCCCGTCACCGTCCGTTGCCAGTTGCTAAGGTAGGGATGGTTGGTGGGGAAACCGCGGCGCAAGCTGCTAAGGCTAGCCAGCGCATCCCATCATCATCCGTACCTGATAGTGGGGCCGTCAGCGGTGAAGAAACGGCGGCGGCCCGTTGAGTTTGTAGACGGGAGGCTTCATTGTCTTGGATGTGACGACTACCTACCTATTCTATTGAATCTTTTTGACTGGTATGGACTCAACTGAGTTATCGTTGCACAAGTCAGGCAGTGCCTGAAAACCCTCGATCTTAGTTTGAATTCTAAACCTTTAGTCCCTCTTGGTACACTTAATTATGACTCGCCGCCTCGTTCTTCACCGTCTCTATGCTCCAACAGAGAACCCACATAGTATTGCTCAAAACTGCAATGTGCTTCGGCTCCGATTTGACACTTGTCAAGCTTTTCATCATGAGGCTGTTTGAACCACTAGGAGTTCGCAGCCTGATGCAATATGCCCCAGGCCGTGCGCTGTTACGACGTGTCGGCCCAAGTTCCGTATGATCCGTTGCGATGGTACCTGAAAAATACAGTCTAGGTTCCCATGATCTTGGGATGATGCTATTACGCAGTGCTTAACTCACTGAGAAGTCAAGGCTTTTGGTTACCTGAGAGCGATGTTCCGTAAAATCTGAAGTCTATGCTACTGTGCTGCCAGGATCAAAAAGGCCATGCAGCTAATAAGCTACCACAGAGTAACACCAAAGATCTCTCCACAAACAAATGCACCGTTTATGCAGCCAAGAAATGCACAATTTGTTCCTTTCTTCTTTCGTCTTTCACTAATGAAGACCAGCTGATTAGTGAAACAATTCTTATGAAACCGTCCCTTTGATGCTGCCCCACCATTTCCAAGAAAATGGCCGCATGGGTTGTTGAAGGATTGGGACGAAATGTGCCAACAAAGTAGAGATATGCTCCAGAATCTCTAGAGTTTTGGAATCTTTTCTCTCGTGATTATAAGTCCAAGTCCTTGTAATCTAAAGTCGAAGAAAGCACCTCTTGGAGCTGCCTCTAAAGTCGCAAGTCTATGGGGTTCGTCCATTACACCCATGTAACATCATTTATCTAAGACTGAATCCTGATCCTACAAACCAACTTACACACAGAGCCACAGAGCATCAAATGATAATGATGCACCATGAAAGCATAAACAATTTCCCTTATTATGCTACTAACGTGTGTTTCACTCGAACAAAATGGCCTATAAGTGAAGAAAGTTCTCATCTCCTCTCTCTCTCTCATTGACCTTTGCGTAATTTGAGATGCGGACAATTGCCTTTATCACGGCGGTAGTGGCACTCACTGCGTCTGCCAACCCATGGCTTCCTAATACCGAACCTCATACCATGAACCAGCGTGACAATGAAATTTTTGTATACCCTCTTCGAACAGATTCAAACAACAAAAGGTGGCTTCCAGCGACCAAAAAGATCCGAGGAGTAAACCTCGGATCCCTCTTCATCTATGAGCCCTGGATCGATAGCCAAGAATGGGTCAACACAGGTTGTGAGGGGGAAAAGTCCGAATTTGACTGTGTCATGAACAAAGGACAAGATATTGCGGACAAGAACTTTGAAGCTCATTGGAAGCGCTGGATTAATCAAACTGATCTCGACGAGATGTTGAGCTATGGTCTGAACACCATTCGTGTGCCTTTAGGATACTGGCTAAAGGAAGACCTTGTTGATAATTCAGAGCACTTCCCCAAGGTACGCGAATCATTTCTTGATATGCTGTAACTAACATTTGGAGGGTGGTTTGGAATACCTGACTCAACTCTGCGGTTGGGCAAGCGACCGAGGCTTATATATCATTCTCGAGTAAGTCTTTCAACAGGATCGTAATTCATACTGACTGTAAAATTAGCCTACACGGTGCCCCCGGTGCTCAAGAATCCAACCAGCCCTTTACGGGTCAATATGCTCCTACAGTTGGGTTCTACAGCGACTATAACTATGATCGCGCGATCGAATGGCTCGAGTGGATGACCGATATAATCCACACCAAGAAAGAGTATCGGAATGTTGGCATGCTTGAGCTCGTCAATGAGCCGCTCAACTGGGACAATGCTGTTAATTCGCTACGCAAGACCTATTACCCCAAGGCCTACAGTGTACTTGATATCCCACCACCCGCATGATCTAATTCTAACAATTCGTAGGCAATTCGTAGGCAATTCGCAAGGTCGAGGATAAACTCAAGGTCACCAGCAACGACCGTCTTCATATCCAACTGATGGGTTCTCTATGGGGCAGTGGCAAGCCAACCGAGTTCCTCAGTGATACCTCATCCACGGCTTTCGACGATCATCGATACCTCAAGTGGGATACTAGTGTTGAAGTTTCCCATGAAGCATACATCGAGAAATCTTGTTCCGATGATCGCAACACTGACGGCCCCACTATCGTTGGCGAATGGTCACTAGCTGTGCCCGATAATGTTGAGAAGACTGACGCTTGGAATCCTCAGACCCAGAAGGAGTTTTACACCAAGTGGTTCTCTGCCCAGGTGCATGCATATGAAAAGAATACTCTCGGATGGGTCTTTTGGACTTGTAAGGCAAATCTTGGTGACGACTATCGCTGGTCTTATAGAGGTGAGCTCCAGTTTCCAAACGTAGACACGATGGCTAATAGTAGTAGATGGGGCGAGAGCTGGCGTAATTCCCAAAGACCTCGACTCCCTTCTCAGTGTTTGTTGATGAACTACGTCTTGTGAACTTGAGGAAGACGATGCAGGAACCGATTGATGCTACTTGTTAAGATTGATTGTACATATTGTATCTAAAGCCCGACTAAACCATCGCTTTATAAGACTGAATTGACCTTGTGACGATATACCGATAAAACTTGTGTTCCAGAACAGACGTAATTACCTCCTCAATACTAGAACCAGCCATGATGCCAGTCGATATCCAGCGATGATGGAAATCATAATGCCAACATTGCGTCCCATGTGTCCGTTCGAATATCCATACTGATTCAACACAGCTTGTCCGTCGATTTCACACTGATCCGCGAGGGTTGACTGATACATGCAGCGACATCCATCACCACAGCTGTAGACTCGATCGGCAAACTCATTGACCATCATACCCTCGAAAACATACTTCTGATAGTCCCAGTAGTGAAAGACGTATTTGTAGAAGACATTAAGGATAGTGGGAGGCACCATGAAGCCACCAACAGACATCCACAGACCATTCGCAAAGGCCACCAGTGCGAGGGAGATTACGAAGCTGGGGAATAGGGAGGTCATAAAGACAACAAGTGACTCTGCAGCGAGCAGATCGAGGAACAGCCACAGAACCCAGGTGAAGAATGCCTTTGCAGTTGGCTGGAAGTTGGAAAGCCAGTATGAGATGACTGAGAAGAGAACGGAAATAAGGAACAGGTAAGGAACGCCGATGAAGAAGTTGGATATGATAAGTTCCGCTGCTCCATAAAGACCATTGTGGTGCTCTTTGACGTATTGAAGCCGATCTTCAATGAAAGCAGGGACATAAGCCACTGCCATGAAACTCATAAAGGCTGAGCCGAAAAAGATGGCGTTGATGAATGGCTGAATTGACTCTTGTGCAGGGTCGAGCCTCACCCAGACAGTGCCCATCATGATGGCGAGACCAAGATACATAGCGATACGAATGCCGTAGGCTACGACATCCCGATAACTTTTGATGAAACTTCGATGGAGAAGAGTAAGCGTAAGACTAAACATGCTAGGCCTCTTTTCAATTGCGTCAATATTCCAGTCACCACCCGAAGACTCGACAGACTTGATCACACTGTTGACTTCACTGGCATGTCGTGAGTTTTGCCATGCAGCTTGAAGTGTTTCCAAGTCTCTTGATGCCTCGCCTCTATCCTGGGCGAAGTCAATGTTAACCAGGTCAAGGAGATGCTCGGCAGGGTTGACATATTGAGGTAGCGGAGATCCAACTTCGGCATAGTATGCCGCAACACTATTTACAGGTCCGAAGTAATGGGTCTTTCCGCCAGATAGGAGGAGCAACTTATCGAACAAATTGAAGGTTGATGTGGATGGTTGATGGATAGAGCAGATGACGATAAGGTTGTTGCGCTTGGCCACGTCGCGAAGATACTTGACAACTTCTAAACTGGCAGCTGAGTCGAGACCACTCGTAGGTTCATCGAGGAAGAGAAGCTTGGGACTAGTGATGAGTTGGCTCGCAACACCGACGCGACGTTTCTGACCACCTGAGATACCCTTGCGAATAGGCGTTCCAATAAGGGTATTGGCTTGTTCGACGAGACCAAAAGACTCGAGGAGGTTGTTGATGCGGACGGTTCGTTCTTTCTTAGACAACGAGCTATTCAAGGTCAGATACTATCTAGAAGCGGAGTATAGAGTGCTTACCTTGAGCTGGCGAGCCGCGATGAGAACTCGAGGGTTTCTCGAACAGTCAACGAACCAATGAGAGCATCTTCCTGTTCAACGAAGCACGAAACTTCTCTGAACTCGGCAAGTGACAAATGGCTTCCATTGATGCTGACTTCTGCTTCAACACTGCTTGCATTCGTTGGACGGCGTGCTAGTACGTTAAGAAGTGTTGTTTTTCCGCAACCTGAGGGACCCATGAGGGCACAAATCTCGCCTGGAAATCTCATCAGCATGGTATAACTGAAGAATGACGGTCACCACAAACCTGCTTCGACTATGCCTTCGACATTATCGACAATTGCTTTGGGCTGTTTTGTTTCTCTGTCCTTGACTGTGACAGTGACGTTGCGCCAAGTGAAATTCTTGATTGTGGTGTTGAGAAGATGCTTCTCTGCGACAGGACGTTGCTCCGAGTCCATGCTGTTGTCCAAGTCAGACGACTTACGGACCGTCATTTTGATGGCTTCACGATTAAGTAGTAGAGATAAAGAGGGTTAGAGAGCACTGGTGAATGTAGCAATTGATTGTTTCGGTGATGTCAAGAAAAGACAACTTGCATCTCGTGTTCTTATATATGAGCAAACACTGCAGTCGAGGAGATACTGTCTCATCTTTCGGCGTCTTGACTATAGCCCGTGCCATCCACCAATTTTCAGCTGAAGCAAAAGGTGCGCGCGACTGGTAAATTTTGATTGCCTACTCAAACTCCGCCACTACCAATTTGGGACATTGTGCTGACGTATGTATGTATGTATTACTGCTTTTATTGCTCTACAGCCTGTGAAAGCTGAACATGTCTCCGAATGGAAGCGGACGATAAACAAGAAGCAGATCAGAAAGACCGATATCCGAGATCCGGCTCATCTCTGTCGTATCTCTAGATCTCTCTGTATAGTGATCAACTGCCGAGTTATCAGATAATCTCAAGCTTTCAAGTGCATGTAAGCAATCTCGGGGTCTAGATTATTTCTGTCTCTAGTACCCATGCTTGTGAATTCAGCTTCTGAGTAAGATATCACCCAGTTCCTGAATGCGTCCCGACTTGTTGGCTCCTTCATGTGATTGGCTCGTGATAGCTTAATTCCCGAGTAATAGGGCTGAGTCTCGGCCATGGTCGCCGACGAGCCGAAGACTCGACATCGCCGAGGGCCGTTTTAAACAGCGACGGGCAAGAATATAAAGCTTATTCTTGATCTACATTAGAAATGCCGTATCTTTGATATCTGAGAGTCAAGCCGACTTATCCGGTCTTCCTCTTCTTCAACTCAGCATTCCCGTGTCTCAGAGATAGGCTTCGGACAAAATAGATGCTATGCCGGGAATAGCATGTATCCTCAGGCTTCTAAATAGTAGGCCTACAATATTCTGTACATAATAACAGCCTAACTATCCGTACTTGTCATTACACATGTACATTTTGCATCTAAACATCTTGTTCATTGCAACAATACATCAAAGTCTCTCTGGTCGACGCCACCAGCCAAAACGCCAGGCTTTAAATCAGGTTTCAAGTACAATTCTTTCTTGGAAACCCTGTAGTGTTTAATTCCATTGCTTGTTCCCAGGATCGGTCCAACGACCCATCATACCAGGCACAACCTGCATATCCTCAAACTCGTGGATCATAGCGTCGTCCGCCGCAATCTTATCCATCGCTTCATCATGAGTCATGCTGATCCAAAACTGGGGCAATATCCTATGCTGCTTCTTGTCTTGGTAGATGCTTCGAGCCATACTCTTCACAGAACTACTCTCTCGCTCTGAAGCGCTCCATACCAAAGACATCCGTGAGAGGGCACCAATGTTGAGGCGGAGCACCTGACGTAAATTGTTCTCGGTATCAGGTGTAAATATAGCCCATCTGTTGAGGTGAATTATAGATGACATTGTAACCACGTAACTAAAGAAGTGGCTGTGAGAAAGTAGCGAGACACGATGGATGACAAGCTTGCTGATCTCTGTCGCGGCTAGTATTATGTTCTTCGTATGATTGTTGAAGTCGCCTACTGACGACACAGAATCGTATTGGTCGGTTTGGCTGTTTGACTGGCTCAATATTGATTTCAGCTGTGAGTATGGTTGATGAAGCAGAATCGACGTAGCGTGAGTTATCATGTGAGCTTGAAAGAGCATCTCATCAAAATGGCCATATTGCCGTAAAGCGTCTGCCTTTGACTTGGGTAAGCTGACTCGCCAACTCGTCAACATCGTCTGGATATTTCTGAGGCTTTCGTCGTCGGGTCCAGAAACGGGAGGAATTCTCAAGAGTCGTCCGAGGTTTTGAGCCGCTTGTATTCGATACGCGAAAGATGAAAACTCCTGGCTTATACCGGAGAAGTCACTCTCATTCATATCCCTCAGATACATTGGCTCGGGAACGTCCTACAGAGTCAATCAGGTCAGAGAGATTCTGCCACATAAAGAAATCAATATCTTACACCAGACAGATATTCAAATTCCTCGCAAGGCAAGGCAACATCAGAAGCTACATCGAATAGCAAAAAGTTCGTACTTCGATGGACTCCAGCGACTAGCCCGTCCACAATGAAAAGCTCCCACCACGTCCGCCTCCAACTCTCTTCCATCACTGGAATACCTCTCCCGTAAGTAGTCGCATACGATCTTGTATTGAGACCAATATCCACAGAAATTCTCTCGAGTCCAGATAATATTTGTCGAGCTTGTTCCTGTTGGCCTTGTCCATCCAGCCCGATCAGAAGGAGTAACAAAGCCTGCACAAGGAACCCATCTTTTCGACGACACGGCTCGTATATGAGTTGATGAGCTTCCTGGAAGAAACGTCCCCTTTCTGAACATGCCGGAATATGTAATGAGCCAATCCAGCGCATTACAGCGAGTACGGGCATCACAGAACTCTCGTGAGAGATCATCATGAGTGACTCCTTCGGCAACACAAAAGGATGAGCAGCATGGAAATGGGTGTAAAACGAGTCTATACAGCGTTCGGGCAAAGTCAGTGCAGGGACATGCGTCACGACATGTTCATGCTGTGGACTCGTGAACAAGTTGAGCATATCAGTTGATGTATGTGCTGTGTCGTAAGGCCCGAAGAAAGACATATCGCTCTCCATGCTGTTGCTAGCGTCCAAGGCAGGGTCGAGGAATGGCGTCGATAATGGTGAGTTGAACATGTCGTTACCCATCTTAGGACTCAGAAATAAGGATGAGCCCAGCGAAGCAGAACGTTCTGGTCTTGATGTCACTGAGCTTTCGCCACTACGTGTCCGTGTTCGAGCTGGAGATACGCCATGCTTCTTGCTGGGCTTTTGAACAGTGTTTCTTCGAGGGCCTTTGTAGCCCCGCCTTGAAGCCACATAGACACACTCAGAACCAGAACTAAGGCAGCGAGAACAAGGATTTACACCATCGCATTTCAGATGTCTTCCTCGCTAAAAGAGAAATTTTGTCAATAATAGCTCTACCTTATTGCAAGAGATAGTACTTACACAAGCCAGACAAGCAGCTGGGACAGAAGTGACACTCATACGACTACTCTCAGCCGTTGTAGACGTTGATCCACAAGGTGAAACCCTCCCATCGACACCAGAGCTGGGCGAATTAGAGTTGGAGGACAGTTCATCGTTTCCCGAGTATGTATCCTCTCTATTTGAGTTTGAGGTTGTCTGGTGGAATGAGTTTCTGGCACTCATTGTCGGAGAATACCACATGTACGATGTGTTCAGAGGGTCAGAATAGAATGAATAAGGTTGAGGGGAGGGAAACGGCGAGGAGAACTCGGAATGAGTTCCAGAGAAAGTCTTCCTTCTTTCGTCCATTGATGAGTGCTTCTTTGAGGGTTGTTAGTGGTTTCAAGAGGTGAATTCAAGTTTCGATATAAGCCAATAGTGGGTATTTCGAGATTGAGGCGTTGCCGGTGGTTGATTTAATGATGGGACTTAGTACCCAGGTGCTGACTGCGTCTTAGTCGAGTTCAGATCTTGAATGCCGCTTTCTAAAGAAGGCGGCCGCTTGGCTTGGATCTATAAGTGAACCTTGCTAGGGCGCCAAAGACAATATCTCTCTGGAGGGCGCAAGTGATCCAAGGTGACGATGTTTGTTGAATAATCAACTCTCACTTGAGATGTCTGCTGGTATAGACTTGAGAGAGAAATGGAACCTGCGAAGAAGATGGAAGAAGATTAATGATACTTCGAAGCGAATACGCTTCTGCATGGCCTGCCTGTTATAGATATTGTTCCTCAGGCACAGGACAACGTCATGTCAATGATGAACGAGCCGAATGTCCGAATGATTCAAAAGCAACCCTGGTACCATGTTATCATCATGCTTCACTCGGAGGGCTCTGTACGGAACCCGGCACTTCCATCATGGCAAACCGTGTACAGCCAAGCATCTCTCTTACAAGGACCATCTTCAGCCCTAGCACTAGCAAACAGTGGTAGTTCAGGGATCACAGAATAAGTAACTATTTGAGATTGGGGGTTATACTCCCTACTCCCTCTTCATTCTGCCACTTGCATCATTCGCTTGCGTTGTCATTGTATTCGCTTGTGCCGCACAGGTTCAAAGATGACAGGGGTAAGCTTGATCCGACCTCGAAATGCAGACAGAGACTCATGTCAGCCAGTAAGGTTAACCAAACTAGCGGACGCCCGCCCAAACTGTCGGTGCCACATGTTGAAATGGTGCAACGCTCGTTTTTGACTATCTAGCCCAGGAGAGGCAAGAAAACTCAAGGACCTCTATCATAAGTTAGGGGATGAAAATATTTTAGATAACTGTACGGAGTAGCCTAAGCTTAGGGGGGTCTTTACTAAGTTTATTTGAACATCCTCTTCTAAAGTCTCAAGTTTCTTTTGCCTTGCCTTGTAAAGCACTTACAATTACTAAGTAAACCCGAGTCTTTAACATGGGGATGATTATCTCCAGGAGCTTATAACCACTAACTTGCGGGCGTCATATTAGAGAGCCGGGGCTACCAGCACAAGGGTGTGTCTAAGTGAATGGCAGCTCTGACATGGACCAATCAGGTCAGCCAGCTCGTACAAGTTGATTCCATTTCTATAAACGGCCGTGCAGGTTTCATTGCTTCAGAGTATTGAGTGAACAACAGAAAACAGCATGTCACTTGCTTCCCTTTTAGACGATCCTCATCCCATTCCAGTACCGAGCATGATGCAGCACGTACGCCTTTGCCGCATCCCGACATGTCGGGCTTGGCATATTAAAAGGACAGGGGTGAGAGGTATTTGCATTCTTTTCGTCTTGACCTCGTGGCTGCGACATGTCTGTGGGTGTGAAGGCCGGCACTCATATATCCCGGACACACTGCCTCAACGTCAACTCTAGCAACTATATGCGAGTCTAGCAATACAGAGCTAGGAGGCTATCGTCGTGCTTATGGCTTCACCCAAGGTCTAATCCTAAACCCTTAGTTCTTAGCACCAAAGATCATACCATTGCATAGCATCATCACTGGCTGGCTGGAGTGCTGTCATTACCCAAGCTTTTGCTAAGCTACTCTTGCATTCACCAGAGGTCATGGTGCAGCTTGTCAGGTGTGTGGGTATCCTCCCCAAAGCCGTTACAAGGCACCGGAAATCATGTCGGTAAGGTAATGCAACGCTGCGAGGTGCAGCTCTGCGGAAGTTCAAGGCCGCGGAAGTGGGAGTGGGAGTCAACTCAAGCCACGTTCTCACGCTTACCTGAGTCAGTAAGCCACGCAATTCTAGAACCGGCTTCGAAGATATCTTCTACCAAAAGTGATGAATTGCGGCCCGCAAGCGGTGTTGCGGTATCTATTACGGACCGCGTACCCGCGATATTGGATGGCTTACCGAGAGCTGATGAGGATCAACTCCATAATTAGTAAGAATTAGAAGACGTTGACAAGACTCCCCAAAATACAATTAGCCTAACTTGACGCGGAATTTGAGAAATGACGTACTTTATTTCCCGCAGGCTGACTCACAGGATGGTTCAAAGCTGCCAACATCAACCTTAAAAACAAACATCCATCATGTAGGGTGTAGCTTGGTGTTTAGCATCTCGGAGAAGCCGTCTGCATGTAACATCCGGATCTACAGCTACAATCCGAGTTAAATCCTAACGAATCATATTGTAGCTTCTAGTGACAGGATATTCCATATTGGGTTAAGCTTAAGACATGGGTTGACAGAAGCTGAACATGAAATGCTGTAGGCAACCGTTTGCTCAAGTCCTGGAGGCGGTCTGCTTAACAATTTCCAACCCAAGGTTTCAGAGTAATGCAACATGACTGGCCTCAGGACTTTCGAGTCAGTTCTCAACTTCGCAAAACTACCGGCGTTAAGAAGACCATGCATGAAGCGGAAATGGCAGTTGCTTAAGGACCCTGGTCTCGAAGGATTCATGTACATCCGATCCATGGCAATTCGGGTCCTTTCGGCATTTATACGTCGAAAAAGTGATCGACAAAGACGGGATAGATAGACGAAGAGTGTACGAGTCAATTGCAGTGCAGCCCTGTTGAAGGATCCCAACGACTCGAATAATTGTTGCAGGAGGAATGCCATTGGCCGCATTTACGGATTTCCATATTCGACATCAATTAACCAGGAGCTTCCAAATCATCATCATTATCTCCGTCCTTGCTTGTCTTTCCCTTCTATCTCCGGGCTGCTTATCATAGCTTCCACCAATCATCACCTCATCCCGACCTCGCTTGTACAGCACGTACAGTAATTTTAGCTCCTGAACCACCCAGTGAGTGACAAGAAGTCACTCTATCACATCCATCCATCACAGCGAGCTCGTCGGCCGCCTCATACCCTGCTCAGCCGCTCAGCCTCTCTCCCAGGAGCCCTAAAATAAGCTGCAGTAGGGCGCAATGGACCCTGTATCCCTTGCCGGCTTGGCGCTGGGAGTTGCTTCCATCAGCCTCCAGGTCTACACAGGATGTATTCAAGGTTAGTAATTCCTAGCTCATCGTAGCCAGCCAGCCAGCATAACATGTGATATTGACATACATCAGGGATACAGCTCCTTGTTACGGCACTGGGCTATGAGGATGAGTGCAAATATCTCAATCTCCGTCTCAGGATGGAACAGCAGCGCCTGTTTTGCTGGAGTGAGGCTTCTGGCCTGCTTGACCTTGATGCCAAGAACCAAGACAAGGTTCTCAACTCAAGCGTATTCAATCTTCACCGCCAGACTGTAATTGATTTGCTTGTTCAAATCCAGTGTCTCTTCAATGAGTTTACAGAATACCAGCAGAAGCACAACAACCTTTCGACCGTCGTGGATAAAGATGGTGTTTTGGATGCACCAGAGAAGGATGCCAAGCTGTCAAACTATCCTATGAGTGATAGGAAACGCAACTTTATCAAAAAAGCCATGGCTGGACTCAAGTCCAAATCATCAGAAAGCCTTACTAGGTTAAGGTGGACGTCATTTGACAAGCAAGGATTTGAAAAGTTGCTGGCCAAGT
Source organism: Fusarium agapanthi (assembly GCA_001654545.1). Lineage (NCBI taxonomy): Eukaryota > Fungi > Ascomycota > Sordariomycetes > Hypocreales > Nectriaceae > Fusarium > Fusarium agapanthi. The sequence goes on from LTDI01000887.1 coordinate 24,135, forward strand.
TTTCAGTTCTCAACGACAACATGACCAATATCCTCGACCACTCCTTACAGGTAGAGATTCGCAATACCGTACAGGACACCAATCGTGGGGTCCTGTTACTCCATCACAAGATAGCCGATCTGAGTCATCTTGTGTTAGCTCTCAAGTCTCAGCTCGATGCAGGTTCCCGGGTTGGACCATCGCAAATGTCTAAAGTGGAAAGGGAGGCCAATGCTGACGCTCTACGGCAATTATCAAGATTGGCCAAGTTCAAGGCCTTCAATGAGACTATCGATCCCAAGTCGGACAGCCCGGCAGTCTTTGACGAAGCTGCTGCAAAGTTCCTCGATCTTGCAAAGCCAGGTCAGCAGCGCAATCTATTCATCCCTCGATACCTCATGGAGCTAGACCCTGAGGTGGATGAATCAGATTCCCCACGATGTGAGGCTTTCATGAAGACAGCAGAAGGCAAGAAGAAGGTTTGGATTGAGTGGAAGGACTATGACAATACAGACACCCAACCAGGTTCGTTATCAAAGGCCGATATCATTGAGAGAGTCCGGAAACTTGCTGCTTTGCTGAACCACAGTCCCAAGCCCGAAGCCTTTCGCACTCCTCACTGTCTTGGGTTCTTCGATAAAGCTGATCCCAACATCCCCGAGGATGACGTTGATATTCTAGATCGAAGACTTGGCCTCATCTTCGAGCGCCCATCCGACGATCATCTACACGCCTCACTCCCACCTGTTTCGTTCCGCGAGCTTCTTCAAGACCCGAAGGTCCGTAAGCCTCGTGTTACAGAACGGGTGTACTTGGCACACGCTATCAGCAACTGTCTCCTATACCTTCATGCTGTACACTGGCTACACAAGGGTCTTCGCAGTCATAATGTGTTATTCTTCAGAACACATGATGGCCGGATAGACTACCGCCAACCATATCTCTCAGGCTTCGACTTTTCACGGCCTGGAGGATCTGATGAGATGACTGATGCGCCAGGAGATGACGCAGAGCACGATCTATACCGGCATTCGAACGCTCAGTCCAACCGTCGACGAGATAGGGAACGTTCGAAAAAGAGCTTTGACATTTATAGCCTGGGTGTCATTCTGGTCGAGTTAGCACATTGGCGGCCGGTTGAAGATGTGCTGAGTGTCGATATGAGGCGTGCGCGCGGGAGGCCTGATGTGGTGCGTGGTGTTCGAGAGGCTCTGCTGGCCGAAGACCAAGTCGCCTCAGTAGGTGCTGACATGGGAGAGCGATTTGAAGATGCAACACGGAAGTGTTTGGCTGGAGGTAAGGATCTGGGACTAAATGAGGGAGATGATGAGACACGAGATGAAGTTGCTGAAAGGTTGTCTATGAAATTTTATGAGGACGTGGTAAAGCGATTGGAGGGTGTAGTCGTGTAGAGCGGGTATGGTTTGGGGATGCGTTTAGACTTGTCATGACTGAATCATGAACGAAGCGATGAGAGAATGGCCATAAATGAAATAGATTCGAACGAGGTATTATTTGAAGACAAAGCTATCAGAATCGTCGTATCATCAGCCGACGATGGTATCCCTTTGAACTGTCCTTCTAGATGATTTGTGCCTGAACGCCAGAGCTCTACTCTATGATATCCTTGCCCATTTGATTTGTTTAGCAGCAGCAGTCTAGGCATTCGAAACAGCAAAGACCGGCGCAGATACCACAGCAAATGGCCTGCAAATAATGTCAGTTAATGTTACAGAGTTGAATGAATGAATTGGTTGTTCTTACACCGTCTTTGCCTCCTCGCATGCTCATTTCAGGCTGTTCCATTGTCATGGGCTGAATTGGGCGCTGTCAAAACCGAGTTAGTGAATCGTGATTCACGATATTTGAAACGGCGATCAAGCCGGAGGTTCGCGGGTGACATACCGGCTGCTCGGTGCTGGTTCGTTCGGCAGGAAACGCTGCGGGGGCCGGTTCACGGGGCATTTGCATGGCCGAAGAAGTAGTAGAAGGCATATTGACTGTTGTAACAGAGTGTATACGACTGAATTGATTGGCGTATATAATAACAGAAGAAGTTTATAGACTCGCAGTTGATGTTCTATATCACGATGGGTTGAAAAAAGAAGGATGAAAATCAGGCCAGGACAAAGAGCGCAACGTTGTTGTTATAAGGCTCTCACCTCTCAAGCAGCTGATTCTACGGGACAGGGTTCACGGTCCATTGGAGGCGGGCCCCATTGACTCAAACGAGGCGTCGGGTTTTGGGGTTCCCTTCAACACGGCACATGAACTCATCCCCAACAATAACATGACCATGCCCATGCCCATGCCCATGCCCATGTCCGTTCGGTGCCGTGACTTCCGTGCGAGGTCAGCCGGAGCCCACATGGGAGTCACTCTACTGAGGATTCGTCTACTGCAAGACATAACAATTCGGCAACTATCAACATCAACATGACTTGAGAGATACTACCTCTTAGCATCGCAGATTCTGCACTTATCAAGTACTGCACAAGTCTCCCACTTATGCGTGGCTGCTGATGCGAACCGCTCCACGGACGGCACGCCCGATGCCCCGGGCTAAGAAAGACTACTAAACAGAGCGAAAAATAGCCTGAGCAGAAGAAAAGAAACAATGACGTATGCCTGACGGGAACTAGAGTCACGTCCCCACATT
>LTDI01000890.1:0-30957 GCA_001654545.1 Fusarium agapanthi
CTCAATCCCTCATTCAACTCAACCACATGCGCCGTCACACTCTCCGCCAGTGCCTCAGACCGCGCTTTCATCTCTCTCTCACCCGATCATTCACCATGTCTCAGAAAACACAAGAACCCGTCATCACCAAAACCTCTGACCTCCCGGTCGACGAGGCAAAGTGGATAACGCTCAAAAAGATTGAGTACGTCGATCAAGTCGGGAAGGCACGGACATGGGAGGTCGCGACACGAAAAACAAGAGGAAAAGCTGGTGTCGACGCTGTCGCCATGGGAAACATTCTCCTCCACCCATCAAAGCCTGCTTCCACTCTACTCGTCATTCAATACCGACCCCCTCTGGATGCCTACACCATCGAATGGCCCGCTGGACTCATCGACGCTGAAGAGACTGCCGAAGAAGCCGCTGTCCGAGAATTCAAGGAGGAGACTGGCTACGACTGCAAGGTTTTGAGTGTCAGTCCTGCGCAAGCCGCCGATCCCGGAATGACAAACGCCAACATGCAACTGGCAATGGTGGAGGTTCAATTGGGCGAGAATGACGAAGAGCCGGAGCAAAGACTTGATGATGGAGAGCACATTCAACGGGAGATTATTCCTTTGTCCGAGTTGTATGAGCGTTTGGTTGAGTACTCCAAGAGAGAGCGTACAGTTGTTGCGGCCAAACTGTTTCACTTTGCTGCAGGCATGCATTTTGCCCAAACTCAAAAGTACTTTTAGACAAGACACAATAGACGACAACTGTCACTATCGGGCAGCATCAATTATCCGTGAGGCCCCTCATGATCGTTATCTCCCTGGCGCAGCGCTCGGGAACTACCCGGCTGAGTCATCAGTTAAATGGCACCGACCACGTACGAAAGCTTGAGGCTGCATGCGGATATGCTAATTTTCCGAACTTCGCACCAAGCACCTTCGACGATGACAATGGTACTTCGATGGTCCCCGAGGACGACAGCCAAAGCTCTGCCATCAATGATGTGAGCTCCATGATGTGGCGGATGAACCTCCATGGCAGTGGAGAGACATCCTTTGTTGGCCCATCTGGTAGCTTCTGTTTCCCTGTCAGTGGCCATGGCATTGAGACTCAGTCCACCGGCCCTGCAGCAGAAGAGAGTGTTTAAGTGTTACTTGACCTGTTTCCGACCGCACATCATTTCGGTCCACCATTTCGTTCCCCTGCCTGTGATTGAGACGCTTAAAGCGCCAGAGAGTCTTGGTGGTAAGCTATTGCAAGCGTAAGTCCTATGAGCTCACTCAAGTTCACTGCCGCATAGACCCCGCTTAACATTACCCTATTCTTGAAGCTGCGGCCAAGATTGCCGCGATGGCTAAACGTCTTGAGCAGTTTGAGCCCCCAGCTCCGTCGCTGACTTCACGATACTGGACTGGCTTGCTACAACCTTGTGAGGGGTTTGTCGGGAAAAGAGACACTCCCAATTCAGAGAACAGCGAGGACGTCGAGCAAGACATCATCGACTCGGATCCCGACGAGGATAAAGATCAAGAGAACGGCAGTCTAGAAGACAGATGGACTGATGCACTGGCTGTCAATTCGGGTTATAACGAGCAAGAATTCATCAGCTTTTTTGAACAAATCCATGATGATATTGTGAGTCGTCGCTGATCATGTCAAGTGCCAGTTGCTAATGAACTTTTCATAGGTTGCAAAGTACCGCGCGCCTAACCCTGGCCCTATCCCAGGCTTGAGAGACAATTGCCGCCTTTTCGACCGACAAAAGCGAGCCGTGGCAGCCGCATTGAAGCAAAAGGACTCCCGTTTCCAGGGCATGATTCTGGCTGACCCCCCTGGCTTCGGCAAGACTCTGTCCGCTTTAGCCACGATCTCCGTCTCGGTTGCAAAGAGTGGAAGCACAAAGGGCCCCTGTGTCATTGTCACTCCTTTGTCGTGCTGCCGTCAGTGGATGGCGGAGATCGACAGATTATTTGGACAGGTATGTGTTTCCGACACTGTTGTCATTGAGGCCTTCAGTCTACTAGTGCTGGCATTCATACAGGACCAGATGCCGGCAATATGTCTTGCCAGGGAAACTTTGTCCCCCTTGGATCTATGGAAGTACAAGGTTATGGTGACATCATATTCTTATGTTTCTGCAGAGGTCACACAAACTCACAAGTTTATCAATAGCATCAACGACTACAAGAGAGATATCATCACACAGCCCCCTCAGCGGCCGGTGCTCGTTCTGCTCCATTAGCAGGAGCCTAGAAAGCCAATAGGCAAATGGCTCATCCTTAACGAAGCCCATGCCATCAAGAACCACCAAAGCCGTACATATCACGCTACATTTGCCCTAAAAGAACAGTTTAACGCCTGTTTGATAATGACGAATACACCACTGGATAATAGTTGGACAGATCTCTATGCTCTTATCAGTATGCTCAAAGGACACCCCTTTACGAGCTTTCTTCTATTTAACGCAGCCTTCTAACAGAGCCTAGACTCGGGCCCTACCCTCCCAGAAGGGTTCCATAAACAGCGCTACATTCAGCTACTGGATGCAGTTGGCCTACAGCGATCAGCGACTCATACCCCCCTTTCGATAATCGGAAGATCATCAAATTCCCCATCACGCCCGAAGATCGAAGACTCTCCAACGAATCGTTCCAAGAGTTCAAACGACTCTCAAAGTCTGGGTCGAAGGCTGCTGGTTGGAAGCACCTGGTAGCCGCCCACCAGTACTCCTATGTTGGTCGAACTCAAGTCCGATCGACTTTCCCTTGAAATCGCGATGCGTGGCAATCAAGCAGCTGATGCTATCGAGCAAGGTGATGAGGCTGCGACAGATCAATTGGTCAAGTGGCGGGAACGATTGGAAGCTGGCTCTCCCGCCGAGTGGAAATGATACTTGATGTCGTCTACCAGCACATTGATCTTTACTCTGATCATTCATTTCTCATTGTGGATGAGAGTGTCTACTTCCTAGACATTTTGGCGATCGCCTTTAAGAAAGCATATGAGCCTGCTCCTTACACAGAGTACAATGGGCGGCTCAGCGCGATGGAACGGCATTTGGTGGTCAAGAAAGCCTCTGAAACGAAGCCTCCACAGATCATGCTTGCCAGTAGGGGCACTGTAGGAAACGACATCGATCCTCAATGCTTCAATGTCCTCATTCAATGCGGGCCATGGTGGAAAGTATCCTGGGAGGTTCAGACTCTAGGGCGTCTTTACCGGCCTGGTGGGACGAAGCCAGTGTTTGTTTACGAAGTGAGGGCTGAGGATTGCGACGTGGAGGACCACAAGATCAACGTCCGCAATAATAAGAACAGACAGAACTCTACGCTTCAGGAAGAGACTATCAGGCCTGATGAGATTATGGATACAGACATAGTCCAGAGAAGCATGTCTTGAGAGCTTCCTTTCACCGGCGGGCCTTGCCGACAGCGTTGGTATCAGTACTTTGGCTGTACTCTCAGCATTTCGTTAGTCTATCCATCTCCTCTCGTCTAAGTATCACGGTAGTATCACCCCTATTATAAAATACACACACTTTAAATAAACACTAGCCAAGGCTTCCAGCAATGTAATCACTTATAAAACACCTCTTGGACCAGATATAAGCTCTATGACTAAACCCTTGGTAATGTCCGGTATCTACAAATTCATTAACCATACACCTAGGTTGAGCCATTGTGCCCCCCTCCACCGAGCACCCTCTTGGCAAGATCTGCAATCCAGGTTGCGCCATCCTTGGCCACATGATTGACGTACACTGCATCCAGCGTCGAGGTTGTCACGTCCTTCGGCAGCACCTCTCGGTTCATGGCCAGAACTGTCAAACACAGTCTGTAGCCCCTTGAGATACCGTCCACGTTGACGCCAGGAGATCTCTTTGGCGAACTCTTGCGACCAGGGGAATATAATAGGGAGAGCTTCTCCATTGGAGCTTTCGTCGTTGAGCCAAGTGTAAAGTAAGTCCCACCACTGGACTTTGGCTTCGAGAGGAGGAAGATTGGCCCGTCTATCGACAAAGATCCGGACCTTTTCAGTCAAACTCATGTCTGACATTTTCGTGCAGTCTTCCGTGTTGTGTCTTTTGCTGGGGCACAGTATGCACAAGGGAACGTTACCAGAGGGCGACATCAGGCAGAATTCTGCACTGTGTATCTTGCTGCCGCATACAATACATTCTATACCTGGCTTAACCGGTGATAACTGTTTCTTTTCTTTCCTATACCCTCCAGTATAACTTAGACCCATACCAAGCGGGGCGCCTTCGCTAAGGTCTATCTCTTAGTCTCGGTGCCGTTGTCTAGCTATCTTATTGCCGTTATCTTGCAAGGGCCCGCTTGCAAATAAGAGCTTATTAATACAAGCATATTCTTACATCTCCCAATATTTCTTTATATCTCCTTTATCATTTAAATTAAAGATGCAAAATCTAGGGAACATTTTAGTAGTAGCCTGACTACTACTTAAGGCAGAGGTAGACAGAACAAACCTATTATTAGATTTATCTGCAGACTTATTCGCATCAGCAGGACGGACAACCCAAGGAGTTCTCTATACTCCACCTCGGGAACTATAGGTAACTCCTTTCCCACAATTAAACTGGCCTCTGACTCTTCTAAGATCGAAGTTACCCCTACCTGGGCCGGAGTTAGCACGCTCTCTACGACCTCAAACAATAACTCTATTACCCTAACCAAGACTTCTATTAAAGCCTATAGTGCCGTAAAAGGTGCTTCCACACATACTAGGTGCATTTTAGGCAGAGTTGCCATTATCTAAATTGGTACTAAAAGCAGGACGCATATCGGCAGTGCCGGGGGAGGGAACAGGGTTATCGGAGATGGAACGGCCTTGCGCATTCTCTGCTGTTTTTGGGAGCTCGCCATGCTCTGTGGGGGTGTCTTTGTCGTTTTTGTTGGGTGTCATGTTGATTAAGAGAGACAAGCGTTGTCGAGAAATTGAAGAAACGATGCTTGTGATGACGTAGAAAACTGATATGTTTGTCTGAATGAGTTCAAATATTGAAGGTCTCTGCCGGCCAGCTTTGATAAAGGGGATTCTTTGAGACACTTTGCCGCCAAGTAATGTCTTGTTGCGACGGAAGAAAAGAATTGGTGCTGGGAACTTGAGATCCCAAGTTCAGCTCATGTGGGGCCTGTTTATTCTGGGTACGACCTTGTCCACAGCTCTTGTTGTTCCTGAGTCACAGTGGTAGTATCTCCGCCTCCGAACATGTCTCCAACCTTATCACAGCCCTCGATCACACTTCAATTCATTACAGTAATAAGAGTTTAACACAAGACGGGCATCAACAAGCCACCCATCCGATGGATCAACAGCGAGACATCAACATCCAATATATCACGTCAAATGCATCCCGCTTTAAGCGATTCATATGTGATTGGTAACAGCGATAAGCCTCAAGACCGTTGGATGATGTCACAGGGACCCTGGAGGACTGATCCGTCTATGATATTGGCCTTGGATCGTCATCATGAATGGGTCAAGAGACGGCTTACTTGAGGTCGGTTGGGGGCAACATAGCGTGCATTCTTATCATGTAATATCCTTGGACAAGGACGTGTTTCACTCAAACTAAGGCTTTTACAGAAGCCAGAGAAAGCCACCTTTGCGAACTCGTTTACAATGGATCCAAGTCACCTGGATCGGTGGACTCAGCGGCTTGCTACACTTTTATCCAACTTGATTCTGATAATTAGTCAAAGTAGTATGGTCGAGCCAATAAACATTCCAATCCGACACAGATGAAGCGACTCGCCCATGCGGTAAGTAACGCATTGTACCAGCAGCCATTGGTATATAAGGGGTTTCAGTCCACCACCTGTTACAATTCCCGTTGCACTATCAGGATTGCGCCGGATGGTGTAGCGGAGGCTTGAACCGGTCTTTTTTTGCTTTTTTGACCTCGAGGGCTACAGTTTCGAATTTATCTACAATTGCCATGTGGACTTGGTAACTTTATAAATTTAGCATCATAATCATGCGCTTGGTGATTACAATAGTCGCTTTCTGCTCCTTTTATATTTTGCATTAGATGATCTCATTTTGGTATCAAAAAGCTCATGCGGCCGACGCTGCTGTACACGGGCTCGGCAACTCATGCGCGTCACTTCCACGGGTACTCACGTCGCATTGTACCGCTTATCTTGTACGATTACAATATGAATGAATCCCTGAATCTCTCTTGTGTTTGAATAACTCGACTAAGAAAGCAGAACGACCTATAACGTTGATCAAAAGCGATTTCCAACGAACCTGATTGAGTTCTGTTCAACGTGCGCTCAACTTTAGATAGACCACACGCCAACACACATCCTTTGCTTTCAGTGTTCGACTTTTTCAGTTCCATTATTACTTAGCCTCAAGCCAGGTCTTGTCTCTTGTCTCCCTCGAACACAGCATCATACTGAAATCGAGTCCAGCACCAAGGCTGGAGGGCTCGCAATAAGGCCCCTTCATCTTCGAAACACTTTCAATGCCAAGATATCGGCGCGCTTGGATCCATCCCAGTCACTCACATCATGTTCTCTCTCGAAGCCCATACATACCACGCCCTAGTTCGTCTCCGTTTCTTTCAGCCTCACGCCAGGAATGCCAGCCAGACCAACATTGCTTCTGTCTCGCCTCCTCCACCCGCGATTTCGATATCACAACGCAAGGTGTACCGTAGGAATCTGCCATGTGCACCCTGCAAGAGACCAATGCTACACCTCCCCGGACTATGAGAAACCTGGCAGCTTTGTGTTCATTTGTCGCTGGGTCTTTTACTAATTCTCTCCCAGGGGGCGAGTCATCGATCGCGCCAACACCTGACCTTCCTCCCGACTTGACAGATCGTACGTAGCGCTGAAGACCCGATCGTATTATAAAAATACTCCTTTTCCAGCCCCGGGATGATACACTCGGCAATAGCCACATACGTCTCCCAAACGAGTTCTCATGGGAAAGGCACAACACCATGAATCCTTTCAAACCCCACCGCCGCAGCTGGAGTATGGATTTTGGCTCTCCACGGTAGATCGTCACAGGTGTTTCAAAGCAGAATATGATGGACTGATGAAGATCCACGGTTCGGTCGATTCGCCGCAACGTGTCCACGGTGGGCGAACTGTATTGAATGCTCCCCTGCGGTAGAAGGTGAACACTGCAGAGATCGCTTTGGTCATTGGGAAGCCGAGGGAACAGGTGGTAGTTAGCTTCAAGGTTCAACATCGCTTCTATATTGGTGTGACCGTTGAAAAGGCAAGAGCCTCGATCCTATTCGGGACAGCACATCCTCCACCATTGGTGACTTTAATTAAGCATAATCCGTCATTCCACGTGGGCCACGTTTCCTCCATGCATGATGCGTATCATGGAAGGTGGTATCAACTTCAACGGTTCATGTCAAGTTCGCTCGCGCCCGTGACGACCAGGGTGTTACTGCTGAGAATGGCACTGCCTCTGGTAAGTCTTGAAATGTCTTCTGTTTGTGCCATACTAACTTTCATACAGTCGACAGTGCCATCACTGGTGGGAACCTCTCCGCTGAGAGTCACTCTGCCGAGAACAAGTAGTATCGCAGCGAAGTATACCATGGTGGGAAGGATATGGTGATGATCATTGGGCTGGTTCTGGTAATGCAAAGGGGAGGTTTAGCTGAATACCACATCATTGACGCCCATTTCATGACTCTAAACATGTGTGATGTTTGATCTGTCGTATGCTTTTTCATCAACACTGGACCCATGCAAAAGTAAATGTGATTTAAACAGAGAATGCTGGACAACTCGATTTTGCTTTATGTAACAGATAAGAAAAATGAACACCGAATTTCCCTACCCCCCCTGAGCTCACTCAAGTTCACTGCCGCATGGACCCCGCTTGACATTATTCACTGATCCACTGGGCAAACAATGGCACAAGTTGAGCCTGAGGCTAAGAGTTCACTTCACCCTTCTGTGTGGATTCCTCTCCCTTCTCACTTTTCCCACTCTTGATTTTCCCTTTGACACAAAAACTTCCTGGCTTAACACCAGATGAGCGACGCGCGAAGAAACAAGAGACGCGCCTCGAGCCGTCATGAGGACGAGCCTGCTGCCAAGAGGAAAGGTCGGCCAAAAAAGGCAGACCACACTTCGCAAGCTGACTCTACTGCCACGAACCGGGTGCAAGCCAGGAGAATGGTTGAAGAATATCCCAGGCTGGAAAAGACAGGCAACGATTTGCACGCGTTTTACCGCGAAACCATCTCGTGGCACGTTGACTCTGCATGGGATCTTGAAGATGATGATGCGATCGATGCTGAATGGGAACGGTCTGCTCAAAAGGCCACCTCTATGAGGTTCACATCAGCGCAAAATTCTTCGCTGTTGACTATGTTCAAGGTCTGCCTCAGACTGTTTAAGTCAACGCCGATCGAGATCTTGTCTCCATACCATAGCCTTCGGTACCAAGCAGTGTCACCTAACGGCTTTGGAAATAGATGGATATACACCAAGACATTCTGTGACGAGTTCACGGCCCTCATGGTTCATCCATTTTGGGAGTCAGACACAGATCTCTTCGCCACGGCCTTGCAATGGACAGTCATCTGTCGCCTCGGCGATGACCGTCTGTGGACTGGCCAACTGAACACGCCTTGTCCAGCTCTTGATTACGTGTATAGCGAAGTTGAGCGCTGCAATGAGGCCAAAGTCAGCTTATCCTGCTCGTATCATGAAATGCATGTATCGGAAAGGGAGCGTATTTTGGAGCGCGGAGAGTCACCCGGTGAGTGGTCAGATCTCTTCTACCACATAGGTGAGCTCGCCTCCAAGAAAACTGATACCAAGCCCAAAGAAGAATTCCTGAGGCTGCTTGGGCTTCCGGTCTTACCGGTTACGATCCACGACCTGAGAATTCTTGCGGCTGCTCTAGATTCCACAGACCTCAGGCCTGAGTGGAACTATAGCGTCCAAGAGGCTTTACAAGGTTGGAAGGCGGAGAACTCCGGACAGGACTTGCCCGGAATGAAGGAACTCTCCATTGTCTATGAGATTGCTTGGAAGAGCGTATTTCGACATGTGAGACTCGTGAAGGGAACTCGTGAGTCAGACTCTCCATCGCCGTTCAGAGATGAAGAAGACCTGGGCTCGCAGGACTCGGTTCATACTCGTGATGGTGCAGACAACGAGTCGGATATAGCTCACCGACTGGGAAAGCTTCATCGTCGTCAAATTGTCGAGGATGAATCGGACATTGAAGATGAGTTCATTCCTCACCCGCCCGAGGGCAACGACGAGGATGACTTTACGGGGGATAACTTGGAAGACAATTTCGGTTTCGACATGCCTCCCGAGGAACCCACACAGAGTACTTCTGGAATAGATGTGCTTCTTGCACGTGGTCCTATTCTTTCTTCACGGCGATCCCCGGGGCGTCCTGCACCCTCGGTGTATCCCTCTTTCCATGAAGTGCAGATGGCTTCAGATATCGCATCGCTGTACAAACTCGTACTGGAAGGCCAGAAAGAGCAAAGACAGCTCATGCTTGATATGAAGACGCAGCTCGATAGTGTGCAGTCTGAATTGAGTGAGCTGCGCAAAGCCAAGGAGGCGCCCACTCAAGACAATAATGTGCAGGGACAACTGGAAAGGCCCAGCCCTCCTCATGTCACCGTCACAGTCTCTGATAGCGCTCCCAAAAGTCCTGAATTTGGAACATACCAGTCGCCACCACCCCTCGACGACGTTACATTGTCGGAAGAGGTGGCCGATGATCGACCCATGGAAGATGATATTGCAGCTGAGCAACCTGTACCCAAGCAAAAGACTCCCGAACCAGAGAGATCTGAGCAACCGGCTACAAATGCTCAGAAGCAAGCTACAGAGCCTGATTCCAGCAACATCAACCCTACAGGGGCAGATGAGGATAGAACACAGGCAGTCTCACAATTACCTGGTACGATTGCTGAGACTTCAAGTACAAACGCGGAGACGAGGGCGAGCGAACAAAGCTCAGCTCCTCCTCCATGGCCTGTACTTCCACTGAACCCTCCAATGCCAAGAAGGAATATCCCCAGACTGGCATGGACAGGAGCTGGTCGCTTCCCTGCAAAGAGTGACGCTCATGACGTTTTTGTGACCCCTAGGTCCGAGGTGTTGAAGATTTTGAAGGGGTATGAGTAGATATTAATACAAATGTTCTCTCAAATGAAATGTAACAACCAACTGTGATCATGTGTTCATCCTTTAAATTTATTTTCTCCTGAAATGACTTATCACTAGCCAGACTATCTCGAGGCCCGTTACAGACAGTCGATCATCGAGCGTGTCACAGAACTCATGTCAAGAGATTCACCGACAAAAAGATAGTTCGTAGCAAGTTGTGTATTGAGTTCCATAGCCCCCCCCCTTGAGTCCTCGACCATTCCTCAATTCTTCCAAGACCTTGTGAGTATTCCATCTCCACGATTCTCTGTCCCCGTATCATCCGCCGTTGAAAGTTCCCTGCAAATATCAAATCCCGGCCCGTGTGATGTATGGTATTGGTTTGTTTATGTATGATGATGCTTCGCTGACCACTTGGTATGAGACTTGGGTGGTTGGTACGGCGTCGTTGGCTTCGGCCACGCGAGTCTGGCAATAGATTGTGCACTGTGGGAATCGATTTCGGGTATTACGGCCAGTCGGGACTTGCAAAATGAAAAGTGACTGGAGGACATTAGTGCATGATCGGGGAACAGGGTATGAGACTTACTTTTTTGTGAGCCTAAGCCATGAGCCTAGATTATATATTCCTGGGCTTTTGCCAGGTTACTCAATGTGACAGCTCCCTGAGTGCCATGACACTGAACAATGCCGTGGTAAGAGGGATCGCCGTCAAGACTCTCACGTAGTAATGTCCCCTGATGGTACAAGGCGCAGAACAAGGATTCCAGAGCGGATTCCTGTGGTATTGATATCGACCGTGAGGGATTGAATGAGATCTAGATCATGTCATGGTCTTCATAGTCGATCTCGGGTCGCTCACTACCTGGGTTGGTGGCGGGCACCGCACCGGTGGAGGACGTTGTGTTAGGTACCGAGACCTGGGCAGTATTGCCGGGTGCCGGGCCCTGACCAACAACAGAAGCGGAGTTGGGCATGAGACCCATTGAACCGGCGATGTTTGCGGGAAGCCCCAGGGAAGGACCTCCGGATGCAGGAGGCTGGGCACTGGGAGCAGGACCAGTGCTATGTCCAGGGGCAGGACCAGTGCTAGGTTCAGGGGCAGGACCAGTGCTAGCTCCAGGGGCAGGACCAGTGCTAGCTCCAGGGGCAGGTCCAGTGCTAGCTCCAGGGGTAGCTCCAGGGGCAGCTCCAGGGGCAGCTCCAGTCTGAGGGGCTGGTGCTGACGCTGTTTGTGTTGCTGTTGCGCCACTAGTGTCCATCGGGCCCGAAGGACGAGGAGGAATGGGACCGAAGACAGAAGGCCATGCCAGGTCGTTGGGCTCCCAATACTTCCAGTAGACCTGAGGCGGACCATCAGTGTCTACATCTACGGGAAGCGAGTATCCTTGTGTGGTATCGAGCCTTGTCTGCATTGGCACAATGCGTTTGGCCTTGGCCAAGGAGTAAGTGAATTCCTTGGACCATGGAAGGCCAGGAACGGCACGTGGGACAAAGTGTCGACTCATACAGTATTCGTGCAAGAGTCTCCACCAAGGTTTCTCTCCCTTGAATGGGGTCATGTGAGCTCGCTGGGTGATGAGCACCTTGACCTGATCGGGAAGTGGGAGGGCTGCAATCTCTTTGCAGTCGCCTCCATGGTGTTTGGTAGTGTCACATCGTGGACACCCGACTTGTGCTCCATCCTTTCCAGCGGGTTTGGAGAAGCAGGTGGCCAGTGTGTGACCCTTGCTACCACAAGCGGCACACTTGATGGGTTTCTTCGTCTCGGTGTCAGTTTTGACACCGTGTCGGAGAACACCAGCAGGCTTGCCCTTGTCATTATAGCCGCTGTTGTCCTCCCAGGTCATCTCAACCGCCTTGGCAGCAATTTGATCGAACCGAGAAGGATTGTTTGGAATGACGAAAAACTGGCAAGAGGTGGCACCAGTTCGCTTCATGACATCGTCAATCACGTCGTCGACGCCACCACCACGAGTTACACCCCAGACCTTTTCTGCGGGTCTGTTACTGAACCAGTGATTGGTATCACCACCCTCCAGTGAGTTGTTGGTCAAGCGGCTAGACACCGCACCACCAAGGTCTGCCACTTGAGTGTGGCTGGACTTCGGAACACAAGCAAGAGGCCCATGGTCGGGTGCCCGAGCCCGTTGACCGGTCTGGCGCCCTTGGTAACCCCCTCGACCACCACGGTTAGGTCGACCCCCACGAGGGCCAGACCATCCACCGCGGAAAGGGGCACCACCTCTGCCACGATTGTTGGTAGAGTTGTTGCCATGATGGCTACTAGACTCTCCAGTTTCTTCACGAGTGCCCTGCGCCGTAGCTTCGCTGTTGCTCTGCTGCGGGCGAGCATCATCGCTCGGTGTTGCATGGCCATGACCAGGTCGCGGACGGCTGGAACCGCCTTGACCAGAGCCTTGACCAGAGTTGTTGGACTTTTGAATAGCCATTTTGATTCAGTGTAAAAAAAATAAAAAAAAAGCGTTGTTGTTGGGCTGCTGCTGTTGCTGCTGTTGTTGGTGATGCTTTGTGGAGGTTAGCTTTTGGATCGCGGTCAGGATAAAATTTCTCAACATGCACGGGCTCTCTTCATGATTAGATAAGGCGTCAGTCTCGCAAGGCTTCGTTGACGGCTACTGGCAGTGCGAGCTTTTTGAGCCAACCATACCACCGTAAGGATCATTTACAGGTTTGTCATATGGCTCAAAAGGTGAGTGCAAATGAGTCGAGTTGAGAGCATGAGTCACAGTTATGGGAATTACTATCATCGACAAGACATACTTTACATGTCTTGATGATTAAGTGATAAGTGATACTACATATTACCTTGAGAGGACGCATTGCCCATACTTGCATTAATTTCTCACCAACTCACACACTCAACACATTGCATATATTATATGGAATCACCTCCTTTGGTTTCATGCTAAGTGCGGCCGTATCTTCATTGTAAGAGGTCCAATGTAGGAGCAGCTACAAGACTAACGCCGGTAGGCCAGAACATCATTTCTATAGCAGTTGAGAGAAACAATAGAGAAGCCTTGAGTTTGATCTGAGTAATGAGAGACCTTGCAAAGTTTAGTACATCTAGAGCAGCTCTTGCCGCTGTATGCGAGAAATCCGAGCGTCAATGGAGGTCGGAAGCATGATAGGGGGACGTAACACAACCAAGAACTGAGTACTTGACAGGCAAAGAGCTGCTACTTTCCGCATGAGAAGTATATCCTTGCGAGGTGTCATGCTGTAGTTGATGACTGGCCCTCCACCAAGCTTTACTACTTGGAAACTCATTGCAAAGCTGTCTAGAGCGATTTACGTTCAACAGGGTCAAAGTAGTCTCTGGTGCACGGAATTGGTTTCGTGGGATCCCAATCACAAATGTATTCAGGGCTTCTTGTATTGAGGTCTTTGCTCGCAGCAGCTGACCTGTTTCAACCCGTCCCACCATGACCCCATCACTTCAGAATTCCCAATGTAGATTCCCTCGCTGCCATACCCGTTGCTCGTAGCTCATTGATTCGGTATCGCGGGAAAGTGTTGCTGATCAGCCCTCATAAACTGGAGAAATGTTAGACAAGAAATCGATGAAACCTCAGAGGATCTTACCTGCGTAGTTCGATATCTAGACAGATCAATTTGCCGACGACTCAGTGACACCTGGCAACGCCACCGAGCTCAAAGCCATGCCCAGAGGCCGAGGGGTTGGATTTTGCAATGAGGGGCTTTAGAGCAACGCCTAACCATTTCATGATCAAGTAGCGGAATGCCCAACACCCCCCTTTCTTTCGTGTGTTAACCTTGGTCTACTCATATGTACTCTTTCCAGCATCAGCGATCCTAGGATTTAGGCGGTGGTGCTAGAACCAGGTCCTTGCGACGGCCCGGGAGGTTGTCGGTCCTCGACCTCATCTCCCTGTGCGTCTCTTCGGCGCTTCCTGTTGGCCCTTTTGCGCTTACGCTTCTTGGCCGCTGCATCCTGGGGTACCCCATCATGGATGTCACCCGAGAGATGAGGGATTTCAGGTTCCGATTGACCGCCGGAAGGCACAGTCGGGTCAGCGTTTACAGAATCCGTACGCTGGTCATCCTGTATTCCTTCAGTCAGCGGCAGCTTGGGAATAGATGAGGGGGGAGGCGTCATTTGTAGCTGCAGATGGTCATCCTCGTCCCTCACGCTATTCAAATAGCATTCCATCCGCTTCATCATCTTTGCATCGTTCTCAGTCATCCTCGGCAGCGAGACTTCTGGGAAAGGCGCATTTGGGAGGTCCTGACCATCAGCCAATACACCATAGAACAGCATGTACCTACCGTTCTGATCATTGATCGACCAGCAGTTGTTCACAATTGATGGTGGTTCTCGCTCACCGATGAGATTCTCCCCTCGATCTCCGTACGTGCGGACGAACTCTGTTGAGTGCTGCCCATCCCTCAGGCGAACAACAGCCAGAAGAGAGTATCCAATCCATCCCTTTATCACAGCGTTTCTGGGATCATTGGGATCAAATTCCATCATAGGAACCTGAAGACCTCGAAGCTTGTCATGGCCAACGCGGATGGTATCGTCAGGGCTGGGAGTATACATAAGCCGAACGATCCGCGGATTGTGCGGCTGCGACAAGAGCTGCTTTTCGTTCTTGGTGAGAACACCAAAGGACTGATTGATAACCTCATGTAAAGGTTGACCAGAGTGCTCCACATGATTGAGCTTTAGCAGACTTGTGTCAGCGAGCTCATCATGAGAAACTTTAACCAGCTCCCTCGTGTCAATGTCCACAAGGTTGCCAATAAGTCTGAATTCAGACTGCGACCAGAAGGTCTTGTTCATAAGTGACGAGTTACAGAGTTCCTCAAAGGAACATTGGTGGTCGAGGCCCTTACTAGGAAGCTCATCAAAGACTTTATATCTAGCTTCGATAGCATTCTCCACCTCTGCCTCCCCGTCACCGAACAAGCCCCAGGCAAAACGCAGGATAGGGTTTTCTTTCTCTGAAGCTGCCAGCCAGTCTATAGCGGGGACGGGGCCGAGCATGATATGACTGAAAGTACGCCGAAGGACGACAATCAAACAATCAAAGCCCGGCCTTGCGTTCCTGTTGGAGAACTGGGGAGGGCGACCTTCGAGGATAGCGGCAACAATGTCGGCTTGGGGACCGCGGATATCGTAGTGGTCTCGGATGTCGTCGGTCATCTTGGAAACCTTGAGAGAGTTAGCGTATTTCTTTCTGACTGAGGCGTTCTCACATGTGTACGAAAATCTGTGTTTTGTGGTGAAATATCTGTAGTGGAGGCAACTGTGCGACTTTGTTATTGACAGCCAGTGCGAACAGTGCGGGCCGCACGTAGCGGGCTAAGAACCATTGGACCGATGAATTGTTCAAGGCAGCTTGGATCTCGATAATCAACTCTTTATCAATGTTCAAGAGGTATTAATCATAGTTCACTTGTAATATCAATGTCACGTAGTAATAGGGAAACAGTTCAGCGCCTCCAACCAAGATTTTATTCATTCCGCCAAAGTACCCAGTCCCCCCCCCCATCCACCAAAAGCTCAATGACTCGAAACCCTCCCCCAAAACGTACAGTTAACGATCGAGGTCACCCCATCCGCAAGCCATCTGTCAAAGATGACCCTACTTCAAGGCTGGTACCTAACATGCGACGACGAAATCGCGTGTGTTGTCTGCGCTGAGAGGTTGGCTCCTTGCTCTCCTGCACCACCATATATCAAGATGTCCACGAAGGACGTATCTCGTTGTCATAGGTGCCGATCCACTCGTAGACATCGCGGCCCCAAGCATAAGCATCCCTTGGATGAAAGGCAGCCCATCTGTACTCGGCCACTTCCAACCGCCGGAGTGCCACCTTTACACCCTCTCGCATCACCCAGGTCCGGGCGATCTTCGAAGCGTAGCGCCAGGGTTGAGACAGAATGGCCTCAACCTGGGGAACCCACACATCCAGCTCTTCTCTCTGGCTCTGCGCATCGAGAGCGGACTTTGCTGGGTCCTCTGACATCAAATTCCATCTTTTGATTAGATGGGACATGACTTCATCAAGTTGAAGTGGGATGACTTCCATCAACTCTTGTTCCTGGCGGTAACGCAAGAAATCAGTCAGCCGATGGGGGCGTCCAAAATAGACACCAGCGACCCATTCAGCAACCTTCAGCCAAGTTGTCCGCACGCGCAACCAGAGCTGCTTGTCCTCGTAAACACATTTGAGTGTTGGCTTTGGACCGACAACCAGACTGCTCGGGCGGCCATTCTTCATTGACCAAGTGATGACCATGTCTCGATCAATGAGCGCCTGATCTTCGATCATGGCGTAGAGAGCACCGTCTTCACCATAGACAAGGTCGTGGAAGTCACACCACTCTGGGATCGCAATTTCGAAAGGACCAACGATTGGTCCACCGCGATACGTGCCCAGGCAGAGTTCCTCCCAAATATCTTCAAGGTGATCAGGGACGGGTCCCATGCGCCCTTGATATTTGACGTCTTTGTTGAAGCCAAAGTCATGCCTGACTGGAGTATCTGCACTCAGAGGGATGACGGGCTCATTCTCATCGTCCCCCTCCTCTGCGAAATCTTGCCAGTCATCTGGCGAACATCCGTTCTCCACAGCCGTAGCCTTGGCATCCAGAAACTTTTGATGATCAATAAAAGACCTCTGCGTCTCTACATCATGTATTTCTTCGAGGTAGATGTCCTCCGCACAGCTGATCTTCTCACCTAGACGTTTTGCTTTGACGTCTGATGCCGCGGCTTCAGCGGTGGCCTTCTCCTTCTCCATTTCCCTCTTCGCTGACTCTGCAGCGGCAACGCCGAGGTTGATATCTGCAATTGCAGCAGTGACCCGGGAGATGTCGACTGAATTGTCAGCTGGAGGTTTGAGGTCGGCGGGAGGGTTAGGGGCCCAGATTGAAGAGCTTATACCGTATCCCTGCTGTTCAGCAAGTGGTTGTCGTGCCTGCTGTCCGAACATAGGCTGTGGTGCCTGCTGCACGGGGGCAATCCCAGTGGCCTTTGAAGCTGCAGAGGAGCCTGTGGCAGTGTCTGCCGCCAGTGCACCATGCGAAGATGAAGCTCCGGGAGTGGACTTGTCCGTGGTGGGAGCCTTGGATTCCAGCTTACGCAGTCTCCAATCTTTGTAAAAGCCAGACGCGCCGTCGGTGGTCACGTCCGTCTTATCAGGCAGAGCATCGGGTGTCCAAGGCAATTCATGGCCTTGGCCAAGCGCGTTGCCCATCGTGAGTATGTTGTGCCAAAGGATTTGGTCAACAAGAAACTCAAAGAAAACTTGATTAACTTGGGCATGCCCTGCGGCATGCACCAGGTTACAAGCTTGGTCTTCACTAAACTCGCGATAAGTCTTCACCTTCTCCTCATCCCAAAGGCCAAGGTGAAGAAAGAATGCCTTCATATGGGCGCGACGAGGACCAACTTTGACATAGTCAAAGCTGTAGTGGTCGTAGCTCTTCTGGGTACTTGAAGAGGCCATTTTGTTTGATTTGTGGGAAAGACTGTTAAAAAATCGTTGTTGCGTTGCGTTGCGTTGTTTGGTGAAGAAAAAGAAATTTGGTGTTGGAAATCAAGGCACATTATTTAATGCGGGGTTACCTTTTGCTTGAAAGCCTGATTGGGGGTTGCCTAAGTACCTAGATGCCTATCACTGCCAAGCGGCTCCTAATTGTCAAATACAAATCGCCTAACATGGTAGAATCTCCTTTGTTCATATTCGCACCAAAGCATGACCACAAAGGCATCACACTCGGAAATGGATGAAGTCTGATGACGTCCAATGCTCTTGGAATTCTTCAATCTCTTGCAATCTTGACCTTCACGTCCGCCCCTGCATCGTGCATGGACCACATTAAGCTATTCTCTACTAGGGGATACTGCATGGCCTTTCTACTGTGATGCTGTCAATGTTGAGTATCATCAACTGCTTGAATCTGTGCCTGGTCAAAATGACATTAACCTATTGTTCCTCCCAGGCTTATTTCCATCGACTCGTGTCCCCGTATTGAAGCTACCTGTGTGCGCTTGACTGATCTCGAATCATCTAAGTAGTAACCACTATGACGTTTCTCGAAGCTTAACCGATTCCCCTTAGCCTTATAATTGGCTTTGCTTGCCAGAGAAGGTTCGATAACTAAAGCAAATCACTTTTTTTTTTTTTTTTTTTTGGAATTGGCGCGAGAAAGCGAAATCGTATTGATGAACTACCTAACCACACCCCGAGGCTGAACTCTAATGTCCAGCAAATCGTTTAATGTGACGTTCCGTCCGAAATCAGAACGCCACTGGACAACAGTCTTGGCTGGGATGGCTGTCCAATCCAGCAAGAGATGCTTGTTGCCGTCCAAGAACATCTCATGACAAATTCCGAATCGGAACTCTCCTGGTTTCACAGGGCTTGAGTTCCGTTCATGCAATTGTGCCGCCCTGATCATCTCCGAGTCTATCCAAGTGGACACGACCTTGTGGACGATTCGGGGAGCACCATTTCTTCCATGGTCTTCAGACACAGTGAGGCTATGTGCGTAGGCTTGGAGCAGATGAAGGCTAAGCTGATCTTGCGCCTCCAAACTTAGCACATCGGTCTCTTGAGTCACAGACTGGGTGGTATCGACGTAGACTTCGTTCTCGGCAAGAAGCGCCAGCATCTTACCAACTTCGACACCTAGGAGGTCTGCTTTCTCCGAGTCAATTTTGACCATGGATGACAATCGGTGCTTTCTGGGATCGTAAGCACCATGTTGCTCAGTCAACTTTTGATGAAATTTCAAGATACCAAGGCTCAACCACATGACCCCTTTACTGGCCATAGAGCTGCCAAGGCCATGGCATTCTTTCAGCAGCTTTCTGTACTGCGTGGTGTCATTGGCAATCTTTCCATTAAAAGAAAGAATCCTATTCATCCGATGCTTCAACATAACAGCCAGCTGCACTTTGAGTCGACGAACGTTAGGTTCTGCGTCAAGTGCAACGAGCAGAGCAAGACGGTGGTCGTATCCCAAAGCGGGAAGGACCGCCCGAAATACATTTGCCTCAAGCCCTGAAAGCCCGAAGAGATTTTGCTTCATCAGACGCTGAGCATGAAGTTTAAGTGTCATCTCATAAACTCTGTGAGTCTGTCTGACGAAGCACGAGAGTGTTTTGCCAATATCAATGCCCCAGGAGACGATGTCAGCAAGCGAAGCGATAAAACCGCCCAGCTGGACACCCTCCACAAGACGATTTCTTGGGCTTCCCGACTCAGTGAAGAGTGAAAGGTCTTCAAAACCAAGATATAGATACCTGTATGGTATCGACGGTTGATGGATCCACCAGTGCTGAAGTTGACGGTCCTCCCATGATACCGGAAACATGGCCGTGATCACTTGGCAACTGAAGTCATCCCATTCCATCCGAGTAGCCGGACTAGAGCCAAGAGCCAGATGAAGCTCATCAAATCCCTCGATTTTCAGAGGTTGAAAGGGCACTTCACCTAAAAAGTAGATGAAGAGGCTCTTGGGTCCATTATCGGGACGGGCAAGATTTAGCAGTGGTCGAGCATCCTGAGTTGCTTGGACCGTTACAAAATCAATCAACTCGGTCTCTCTCCCGCTCAAACACTCCTTGAAATCGGATTCAAGTTTCGTATCGAACGAAAGAATGAGACGTTTGTGATCTCTATTCTTTTGGAATTCGCCATGGATTCGGCTAGCGTAGCTTCGATCGCCTGGCTTTTCCAATACAGGAGGGTCTCGATCCCAATGTTGCTCACCAATGGCTGCAAGATCAAGCTCCGCGACATGAGTGCCTGGTGAAGTGTATGACACAACCTTGGCGAGAAAGTTGAAGCTCGGCTCAGCTGACACTGTGAGGACACTAATGTCAGCCATAAGCCAGTCTTCAGCCTGATTACTGGCCCATTTGGCAATGCCAGCAAGACACAGGGCACATTCAGCAGACACGAGAGGGTCGAGGCAGAGCACCAAGACGAGCTCGATTGGAAGTGGCTGGCCGCTCTCCCAGGTGCCTTCTGTAGCAGCCCAGCTTTGGCCCTCTTCTGCCATCGACTTGGTTGTTCTCAGTGTACCAAGAAGCTGAGAAAACGTCAAGACCACTGGAGTGATAGAAACGTCATCATTCGCCTCAGTTTCTGAATTTACCTCCACGTTGGGGGGGAGCAAGTTCCTCTCCACGTCGGGAAGCACGAAAAAAAGCGTCTTGCACGTGGTTTCGTGATTATCCAGAGTCAGTTGTATTGACTCCATGAAATCCACTGTACCAGAACGGTACGGAGGGACTCGGATGTGGCCAAGGCGAAGGCTGGGTTCGCACTTGAATATGGGTTGAAGAAACTCTTCGAGTTTCGAAAGCAGCAGTGTAGACATGATGAATCTGATAATAGATTAGTATCTGTGTTCGAAGTGGTGCGCAATACATACAGAGTTGCGTGCGTTGTTGTTTTGAAGAGGTGAGAGAGGGAGAACGAATTGCAGCGTTGAAGGCTAGAGACATGCGCTAAATCCTTGGCTAATTCCCGCTTACTTAACACTGTCCTGCACACTGTTGATTGTCATGATACATTATTAAAATCGAAAGCCGAACTCCTCCTTCAATGTCGAATCTGGTGCATCTTTAACTACACTTCCGAATCACATGGGCTTTAGTGATACTAGCAATTTACCAGTAGAGTGATAAAACAAACTCCATTCACGTCTCCCTTGGTCGATTGCTGTTCATGGTAGCCACTTGATACCCCATGCTTGATCGATCACTTGGTAGGCTAGGTACTTCACCGGCATCATAAGAAAGGCGGTCATAACAGGAAACAAATCAACGTTGCATTGAACTATCTAGCCCCTCCCTTGGCATGGGTCCAATACTTATATGCCCACATTGGCCATGTCATGGTCGATGAGGTGTAATCCCACCCCGGTCTCGTCAACGATGATGTTCTGAATCTCTAGCATCAGTTGCCAGAACTTCAGGGCATCTCGCTTATCGTTCAAATTCTTTCTCACACTTTGCACAATAGCAGAGATGCTAGACAAGATCTGATCGAAGTCTTCGCCAGAAGGGAGATTTCGAACCTCGTCTTCACAACGTTTCAAGACTTCTTTCAGACGTACTATTTCACCCGAAGCCTGGTCTAGATGACGGAGGAACCTTTTACGCAGATCAACCTCACCAAGACTTTCTTTCAGATTATTGATCAAGACCTGAGTACCACATACGATGTACTTGATATTTTCTTTCAGGCCTGCATCGGTTGGCAAGCTTTGGAATCCTGTCCCTCCTGTCTCCACAGAATTGAAGCCATGTTGATATATGAGGGAGCCAGCGATTGTGCAGACAAGCTGCTCTGCCTTGGGAAGTTGCTCCTTTCTGAGAATTCTTAGAACGCACCCTGTTACCAGCTCTGGCCCTCTGTTGTGCTTTCTGAGAATGCAAACGGTAAGACCAAGGGGTTTGTTGATGCTCTTGACGTTATGGTTATTGTATACGCCCATTCGCTTGTTTAGATCCTTAGAGCACCCAACATATAAGGGGCTCTGTAATATGTTAACTCGCCCCGTTGGATCAAGACTCCTATCACACAT
The DNA here is from genome assembly GCA_001654545.1 of Fusarium agapanthi. NCBI lineage: Eukaryota > Fungi > Ascomycota > Sordariomycetes > Hypocreales > Nectriaceae > Fusarium > Fusarium agapanthi. The sequence continues at coordinate 21,730 of LTDI01000890.1, forward strand.
ACCCTCGAATGTCTTGATAAGTGCCCTGATCCTAGGAACTTCTTCAGTCTTCTCAATGAACATCGGACCGGCGTTATGGCCTCTCGATGATCCACTGTGACTCTCAATAGCATTAACCATGTTAATGGCCTTTTTCTCCGCCGTCGTCATGTTAGCGGAAGCCCACCCGTTATGTCTAGCATGGGCTTCGTACCCTTCGACGTATAGCTTCATGTCACGAATCAGGACCTCCAATTCGTTGATGTTCAAGAATTGGCCCCCATGACCCCTCGTCCTTATACCAACGACGTAAACACCGGGAGTCTTTTCATCGAGCAGCGCTGAGGGCAGGCGAAACGGCTCGATGTTGCTATTCGTTACGTCAAAGGCAAAGGTATTTTTGACAATGCTCCGCACCACATCAACCGACATGCTGTGCAATAACTCACACATGGCCCAGTCATAGTGGCGCAGAGCGTTGACTGTCGAGAAAACAGGAAAGTCGTTCTCCTTCATGGTTTCGTTGTCATCAAGGACATCGGCTAACCTACTGAGCTGTAGGAAGAGCTCAAGCAGCGATTTGTACCTTACACAGGCGTCAATCAAACTGCGGTGTCCCTCATCCCAGAGCATTGGCATTTCTGCACTACGCTCGGCGGGGGAAGGAACATTGGTCTCAGGGTAATCCTGGTGTTCTTCTCGAGTAGACTCCATCTTGTGTGATGATGTTTGTCGTGAAATCTAGATGTGAAACTGGAAGGAAGGAGGAACAAGACCCTCAACCTGAACCTCAGGCTGTCATGTGCGATCACGTGAGGTCAACCTGTTCACAGTTGCGAATGATTACAACCATAAAGGACAAGGTAAGTATTAATTTATGAGACATTTCTTCATGCTTCAATGCGCATTAGTGGTTTCTGATTAATCTATTATCGACAATTCTCGGAGTGATTTGCCATGACGCAAAGGGCACGCGGATGTACATCCAAGTTCCGCAGTCAGTGATACAGCGTTGGTGAGCGTAAAGGGAGCAAACACAATAAATCCTTCAAATTAAGATTTTTACACTACGTTTCCTAGTATTTCCACCTCAGAACGCAAATATGCCCCCACGGCCTTGCCTTTCATCCCAAGTTCTTTGTGCTGCCTTTCCGCCGCCCCTCAAGAAGTACGCAAAGCTTGTCCACCTCAAAAATAAAACAAAATAAAAAGGAATTCATCTCTCCCTAATCTGAAAAGATGAATTTGAGAGTAGGGGATCCATTTGAAAGAACCACCTTCACCGATAGGCAATCGTCATGGTGCTGACATTTGCCGCCGTTTGCCACGAGATCACGATCCCCGGCCACAACCTGCTGAAGACAAAACCAACCCTCGGGACGAGAGTGGAGGAACTTCTCCAGATTATCTTTCCACTTGTACCCATCAATCAACGTGATAAGCTCTGCTGCAAGTTGCTGCGTATCGAGCTCACCGTTTGTATCAAGGACAATGGGGATATTGCGAAGCTGGTCTGCGGCCCTGTAGTAAATCTTGGACATTTCTCCAGTAACCCCTTCAGGGAGCACAACAGACTGAGCCTGCAAGCTTAAGAGTTCCACAGTGAGGGCGTCATACTCCCGCTGTACTCTTTGGATGGTGCCCTCGGATGTACGGAGCTGCTCCGATGCAGACTCGCCTGACTTCCGAAGGCGCCCATTTTCAGCTTTGAGCTGGTCGACTTCATTTGTAGAAGCACTGACCGACTCTTCAAGCTCGGTAACTCTACCTTGAGTTTCCCGCAGGTTAAGTTTAGTCTCCTCCAAATTTGCACTCATACGATTCATGTTCTGATTCGCCATATGAAGCTCACTTTGGAGGGGCTCAAGTGTAGAAACTGTAGACTGTAGTTTCTGTAGTTGCTGCTCGAGATTCTCAATAACAGAATCCTTGGCAGAGATCTGACCTTGTAGCGCTTCCTTCTCAGAAGACCACGAGTCACTCAGCTGACGAACAGCTGCTTCATGAGTGCTCTTTTCAGACAGCTGTTCCTTCATCGCTTCGCTTATAGCGGCGTATTGATCCTTTAATTGCTTTTGAAGATCAATGGCCTGCTGTGAACGAAGCTCTTTTAGCTCTGTTCGAACCTTCAAGAGGTCATCCTCTAGATTTTGCCTCTGATGGTTGACATCCGTTTGGTTCGCCAAGCCCTCCGTCAGCTGAGAAGAGCAGATATCAAGGGCCGTCTTCTCGCACTCAAGTCTGCCCTGGAGGTCTGTGATCTTTTGATTCAGGCCCTCTTCTGTTCGCTCTGCCTGCTGTAGCTCGCCTTTGGCCCTGGAGAGTTCTTGACGGGTAGTCTCAGCCGTTTGGAGTGTGTCCTGAGCCGCGTCAAGCCTTCTCCTGGCCTCTTGACCTTGGGAGATCTGCGAACCTGCCTTGATGAGGCGATTCCTCAAATCATCATTGGATTTCTGGAGGTTCTCGATCTTGGAATCCTTTCCCTTGAGATCCTCGTCATACTCCTCGAGTGCAGTCTTAGCCCGCGCTGAGAGATTACTGGCACCATTTCTTTCGGCAGTCAAGATCGCGTTCTCATTCTTGAGTGTTTGGTTCTCTTGAGCCAGGACGAATGCCCTATCCTGGAGGCCGCGAACTTTCTCAGCAAGACCTCCAACTTGAGCAAACTTAGTATTCAAGGAATCCACTGTAGGCAATGCTTGAACTGTGGTTTTGATGGTGTTGGCAAGTTCGACAAGTGGTGTAATCTTAACTTCGATGCCTTCCATTGTCACACCAGCTTTGAGGGATGATTTGATCCGCTTATGTTCTTCATTTACAGAGGCCATGGCGGTCGCCATCTCAAGTGACTTATCCTTCATTGTAGACAGGTCATCTGTGTTCTTTTTGACAGAGGTAAGCAAGTCCTTCAAGCTTTGATTGACGCTCTCCTCTCGGCCAGAAGCACGAGAAGAGATGTCCTCCCGAAAGCCTTCAAGCTTTTCTGCCACAGTCTTCTGGCAATCGTTCACATTTCCTGAAACTTGACCAATATTTGTGGCAAGGTCATGCAAACGTACACCGAGTGTTCGAGCAAGATTCTGGAGCTTGATTTGCTCAGCTTCGAGCTCTTCAGTCTCCAGATTCTTCTGCTCTCGTAAGGCTTCTCGCTCAGTCTTGATCCTCTCAAGCTGGGCCTGAAGGGCTTTGGACTGGCTCTCGGCTCTTTCATGCATTGCCTCAACCTCATCCTCTTTCCGCTCCACAATCCTACAGGCCGACACAAGTTGATCACGAAGGACCTTTGCGCCGGCTGGGTCAGGGAGGAAAGAGAGGATGAGGTCGAGTTGTTGGAGGTCCAGTACACGGCTAGTCTCTTGTTGCGCTTCCATTTTTCTGGATTGCTTTGAGAGTGTGTTGTTGGAGGGAAAACGAACTTCGTGTCAAGTTCAAGTCGAAGGGAAGGTGTACCCACCATGGACCTGTTACGTACACGCAAAGCTCACGTGTCAATTTGACCATGATCACCTCAGATGCGCATGTCTCGCATTGATTGACAAAAATTCAGTATTTAGGCTACTGCTATCGAGCCGTCTTCATTACATTCCGGATGACTTTGTCTTGAGCATAGTTTATGTGAATTGGAGCCTTCTTAGCTGCCTGCAGTTATCTCGGGCTACCACCTTGCACTTTCATTCGAGCTTACAATGCAGTATAGTAAGTCGCGAATCTCCGATCCAATTGATGCGCCAGCTGCATCGGTCCTAAGCAGAAGATATGGCCAACGCGACTGGATGCAAAGCCATGAGATCGTTGTAGTTCATCCGTGTTTGAGCCTAATCTTGACATGGAAGTCATTGCAGCCTTTGCCGATCACGGTTCCTAAGTCCTGTGGAAGCCCCCGGGGGGTTGTGCTGTTCATTTAGGGCACCAATAGTTGTAAGCTAACTGCCGGTAACCCAATATACGTGTCTACCTGAACGTGCTGTACTGTATGTGACTTCCATTTACGAAGCTGAAGCCCTCCTTCCTCAAGTGCCCACGAGTTGCTGTCGTAGACGTCCCTTCCTAGTCGAGTTGCCGAGTAGGTCAAGTGCTGTCATCTCAACCCGCATTCCCAACACTTCTTTCGTCCGCGCTTCCATCAAAATGGCTTCAAGCTCGAGGAATTCTGCGGCCATGCCCAAACCACTTGCTTCTAATCACAGCTTTCCCCAAGATCAGCTGTCGCAAATCGAGCAGCTTGAGAATGAACTCAAGAAGGTCGTTGGTGCGACAGCTGCTCTGAGGGAAGGCGCTCCTCCTGGGAAGGATTCAGCTACCATGGCTGGCTATGATCCCGTAAAACGGAACAAGTCTGTAGCCATTCTCAAGGAGATCGATGTCACCAATTATAGCATCAATAGCTATGAAGGTGACATTGGACTCACTAAGAAGGCAATCATAGCTAGCCAGAGTACAACTCTGACAGGCGTTGATCTGCAAGATAAAGAAGCTCAAAGAAGAGCATCTGATAGAGTGGTGGAGTACGTCGCAGGGTCAAGTGAAAACACCCGAGTGTTTTATGGCGGATTGGGTGTTCCTGTCACCCCTGTGACGAATGAAACTGCACAAAAGGCCCTGAGGGAACTGGCGATTCCCAACACGAATCCGTCAGCCCAAAGGTCCGATCCACTTGCTTCCCTTAAAAAGGCAGTGGATTCCAATCGCACCCTCATTAGTAGATACAGGGAAGAGCGTGATGGATTCAAAAAGGCCTGGGAGGCGAGCAAAAAGGCGAACGCGAAGTTAACCCAGACGTCTGACCAGCAATCTCGGGATCTCTTCAAGGCCAAGCGAGACCTTGAAAAGGCCACAAGAGAATATCCGCAGTTGGATCGAGACCTGGCGAAGCGAAACGAGTCAAGCCTCAAATCTCAAGTCACCAAAGCCCAGACAATGGCTGAAGATGCGGACAAGCGAGTTCAAACGGCCGAGGATGGGAAACGTGACCTAGAGAGGAGGTATAACGAGGTCAAAAACAGTCTCAGAGCACTCCGCTCTTCCCACCTCTACCAGGCTAGTCAGATTGATCTCCTGAAAGAAAAATCTGAAGATCTCAAGAATGAACTGGAAGATTATAAAACGCGTACTGAGGCTGGCCAGGCTGAAATCGGCCGGCTACAGTCAGAATTGAAATCCAGTCGCGAGGAGCATCTCAATGAATTGGGACGTCTTCAGACTGCGAAGAATGAAGTTGATGAGAGGGTCCAAGAAGTCTCTGACAGGCTTCGTAAAACCCAGATCGATCATTCAAATGTCTCTGCGAGCCTCATCTCTGCAAATAAGAAGGTTAGCAAAGTCAGAGGGGAGTATGAATCTCTTCAGCTCACTGTTGAGGAACACATACGTGACCTTGAAAGGAAGAATCAGAGAATCTCAGAGCTTGAAAAGGTTTCTGACGAAAAAGGTGCCTCCATCAAGGTGCGTGACGAAACCATCAACACGCAGATCCAGTCGGCCTCCACATTCTTACGACATCTTTCGTCGAATGTGGAGTCTGATGCCTGGAAATGTGTTGCGGAGAGAGTGCTAGTTAACCTGGCAAGTACTTCTCTTACCTCGGCTAAGTGGCAACCATGGGTTATCTTTCCGTCCTGGTCTGGAGATGTGTCTCTTGCGACCTGGGAAGATACTCGTGGTCCTGAAGCTGTTGCTCTCAACCTACTTGTCATCTTGAAAGATAAGTCTGTAGATACAAAAGACTTGTTGGCTTTACTTCATCACCTGCAGAAGGCGATGAAGGAGTTCAAGTCGATGGTAACTGCCATGGCGCAGCTACTTCTTGAAGCGTTTGACGGGGCGGTTGGTGACTCTCGATTGCATCTGATGCACCGTTTTGCCATGTGTCAGATAGTAAGTCTCTTGGGATCCACCGCTGAAGTTCAACAGTTTATGCAGGCGATGGATGCTGCTGATCCCAGAATCCAGCGTCTTTTCCATGCCCTCGGAGCATATCGTCTCGACAACTCTGTCTTCCCGATGGTGGAAGCGATAAGTTACCCTGGCGTAGCACTTGTCGGTTTCAACAGAGACCCTCGGGGAGTTATTGCTGTCAGTCCATCTGACAACGGTATCTGCTGGATTGATAGCACCAACATCAGAGCCGAATTCACTCTTTTGAAGGTGGTTTCTGGGAAGGGTGATTCTATCGAACTACCTCTCGATAGAGCCGAGAGGGTTCACTGGGCCATGACGCATGCGTGATGGACCAGATTGGATTCGCTTGAGAGCGTTCTCTTAATACCTCTCAGGGTCCCTGATGCAGTTCTTGGTGTTTTGGGGTTGGGATATTGGGCCATTCTTTATGTTTGGGGTTGTTGCATGGAGTTGAGAGACAAGGAACTGGGTGCGTCGGGATTGAGCTTTCAGATGAGGTTTTTGAGATCTAATGAACAGTACGAGATCGGGAACCAGATGAGCCTCGCTTATTATACATGACAATGTGACCTCTAATGTGAACCTGCTGACAATCCTCACACAGCTATGTTCAATTTCTACTAGCAGACAAGATCTTCCTGTTTCATTGCCCAAGCTATCATACCCCATTCACCACCAATGACACTCCATAGCCCAGTGAGAAATCAGGCATCATTGCTTCATGTAGAACTATATGATAGTATAGGGTTGATAATCTCAGCAGTACAACGGTGTGCTGAAGAGTGCTGTGTGATCATATCTTATAGACTGTCAACTCTGAACTTTAAAGCTTGAAGAGATGAGTGATGAGAGATAGAATAACTGACTGAGGATTAACATGAGACTTTATAGGAAGAATCGCATGACCTTTGTATCGTCCTGTCGAGAGGGTTTCCATCCAAGAACGATGTGCCCATCAGCTTGCTGCGACAAAATAGCAATTGAATGCGGATATCATTTGCAAGCAATTGCTGTTTTCTACTCAAACATGAACAAACACAACCATTTTGATTTTCTATACAAGCATTAGCTTTTCTCTGAGACGACGATTGACCAAACGGACGGCGATGTTGATGTAGTGAATCCATCAAACCAACAAACCTGGCAATCTCAATGATTTCTGGATCATTTGTCAATGCAAGCTTTTTGTTCAATTTGATCGAGAACAACTGCATCGGTTTGGGGCGCTCTATTGTGCAAGCGGATATCTCCAATGGGGAACCATCATCGTGCCTAAGAAGCTTTAGTCCTATCAAACGTGTGGCTTGAGACTGACGCAATTTATTGCCATGCAGACCAAGCTAACAACTCTGGATAATACCAATAGGTCAAGTTGTCCATGGTCGCCCCGAAGACGGGCTCAGTGACTGATATTCCAGCTTGCTGGTGCGCAAGCAACTAAAAGGCCAAGCATCCTCATGAATGTGGAGGGACTCTACTTGGCGATTGATTGTGAAGTCCAAGCAATCCAGGCCATCGCTCGTCCAATCGGGGACTAGTCTCATGGCATTCTGCGTATATAAGACTCAGAAGATCAGCCTGTCTCTGCTTCTCGACAGGCTGTACTTGGTCTTGGTCTCCAGGCTGTGGTTTTGCGCTGGTTCTCCGTGCAGGTAAATGCCCAACTGCAGGGCTGATGGCGGAGGCGTTAGAAGGCCAGGTTCTGATAGAGCCTCGTCATTGGCAAGACTCATTTCGTCTGTGTCAGTTCCCTCTTCGCTTCGAGTCTCTCCACCTCATAGTGGATGCACCAGTGAGTGGAGGGTTCTTTTAAGGGCCGCTTTTGTCCACGTCATTCTCCTCTGTCGAAGTTTCACTGATGGGGAGGACAACTGCAGGGCAACAATTGTACTCTCATGTTGGCCAGATGAAGGCATATGCGAGAGACGATTGTGAGTGTGTCGAAAAGCGTCTTTGCGCAACAATTCTACTGTTTACAGACGCCGTTTTCTTGACCCGTAGGATCCTCCAATCTTTCCATGCTTCAGAAGCAGGATAAATCGGGTCCTCGTGTGGCCATGCCATGGAAGTCTTGGAATTGTACATGACGTGGAGATTTCCGAATGTGATGGATCACGCGGGGCATCAGTTCTGGGAAGCTCGGGATATGGAATCATTGAGTCGGCTTTTGCGGCCGCGTTTTCGGTCCCCGGGCTGTGTCTGCTAGAACAGATTCGTGGTAAGCGTTGCTGCGCCGAAATTTGATTAATGATCCCCGGCTTCACTTACCGCCGTAACTGTCTTTGTGTATAAGGCCTTGATGACTGCATGCCGCCCTACAAGAGCGCCTTCCGCCAAAACAGCGACAGGGCACTGTATCTGAGAGCTGGGACAGACGGTCACACACTTGATTGAAGGTGAGGCCTGTGGCAGCCGATTAGGGCGGAAGAATGTTTCAGGCGGGTAAAGGTTTCGAAGCGGTGATGCTGGGATAGTGTTGTTCCACTGCAATATGCCCTTCTTGTAGTCGTCAAAACAATGGAGGCTATGCTCGAGAACGGCAAGACGTCGTTGGCGTGGCTGAGACAAGGTTCCAACTCAAAGATGTGACCAATTACACGATCGACGCAGTCTTGAATAGGCAATTCCATGTTAAGCCCCTGTCCATGATCCACATAGACATCAGTCGTGGATCAGGGGGGTGGATCGCGCCACCGACGGAGTAACGACGGCAGAATCAAATACGACGACTTTCGGGAATGTGAAGGGCGTGGCGCGCGCCAGAGTAGGTAAGCCTAGCAACCTCAGCACCGAGCTCGAGTCAGCTGATGAAGCCACTATAGAGCACATGCCACCACAAGTACTCGAATGGATCTGGGCTTGCGGCGAGTGCTTTCGACGGGTGTGAGATTTTACTTGAGCGGTAACTCGGTTTTCTTGGCGACGGGGCTTTGTTGTTCAAAATTTGAGATCCCCGACTGCGTTTCGGTGGGGCCGTCGAAATACCCTCCGCTGTTTGGTCAGCTACCCTAAACAGCCAGCCTCCATGCCAGTCAATTAATCAACCATTTTTTGATTAAACGCCATCCAACAAAGACTGCCAGATTACCATTTCTGTGTGCTAGATGTCCTTGGGGATTATTAGAGATTGCTAAAGACAGCGGTGTTTAGTACAGTTTTACTTAATATAAATTTATATACAGCAGAAGGACATCTTTTAGTGCAAACATTAAATAGAAACATAAATTGCATGCAATTATTAAAATAGAATAGTTATTAGTAAATAAAGCAGGTTACTAAAGATTTATCTATAAAAGGAGTATATTATATATAGGAGGTAAAGTTATATTTAAATATAAAAATAAAAATAAG